>JANSVA010016597.1:0-15311 GCA_025504915.1 Erythroxylum reticulatum | reverse complement strand
TGTCTAATCTTGTCACAAAGCTGAGGGCACTTAAGTTAGAGTTGTCTGATGACATACTCGTGCACTTGGTTTTGATTGCCTTCCTGCACAATTCAGTTAGTTCAAAGTCTCCTACAATGCTTAAAAGGGGAAATGGATCTTAAATGAGCTTATAGCTTAATATGTGCAAGAAGAGGAGAGGCTGAAACAAGAGAAGACTGAAAGTGCTTATTTAGTAACTTCTCAGGGAAATTCCAATAAGAGTAAAAGGAAGAAAGGTAAATAAACTGCAAACTCTGGAACAATGCAAGGTGCACAAAAGAAACAGAATATAGCTATTCTCTGTTTTTTTGTAAGAAACCGGGTCAAGTGAAGAAAGAATGTACCAAGTACGTTAACTAGCATGTTAAGAAAGATATATTTCTCAATTTTGTTTGTTCTGAAGTTAATTTGGCTTTAGTATCAATTGACACTTGGTGGATGGATACCGATGCTACCATTCACATAAGTGTCACTATGCAGGATTGCCTCAAGAGTCGAAAGCCAATTGATGGTTAAAAATACATCTATATGGGAAATGGAAACACGACTGCTGTTGAAGCTATTGGTTATTTTAGAATTCAATTAGAGTTTGATTTTATTTGGATTTAGATGAAACTTTTGTTGTACCATCGTTTAGACGGAACTTAATTTATGTTTATAGTTTGGACAAATCTAGTTTCTTTTGTCAATTTGGAAATGGTAAATGTGTTGTTTCTCTAACTTATCAAGTTGTAGCAACCGAAACTCGTGTTGATAAACTATACAAACTGGATACTAAGACAACTAATCATTATGAAAACCTGCACTCAAGTAACATTGGTATTAAAAGAAACATAAATAATGAGAATTCATCAATGTTGTGGCATAAGCGATTAGGTCACATCTCTAAACAGAGAATACAAAGACTTCTGTCTGAAGGAATTCTCAATTCCCTTGATTTATCAGATCTTGAGGTCTGAATAAAATGTGTAAAGGGAAAATAAACAAACATAAGGACAACAGGTGCAAATACGAGTAATGAACTATTGGAACTGATTCATACAGATATATATGATCCGTTGCCTATGTGGAATGGACAACAATACTTTATTAGTTTCATAGATGATTACTTAGATGTGTTCAAGAATTTCAATGATGAAGTTAAAAATTAACTAAGCAAGAAACTAAAGGCTATCAGATTTGACCGTGGTGGTGAATATTATGAAAGATATGATGGATCAGGTGAACAACGTCAAGGACCCTTTGCCAAATATTTGACTGAGTGTGGTATAGTTGGTTAGTACACTATGCCTGGGACTCTTAGTCAAAATGGTGTGGCTGAAAGACGAAATATGACTCTTAAGGACATGGTGAGAAGTATGATTAATCATTCTTCTTTACCAGAATCACTTTGGGCCGAAGCACTTAAAAACTGCAGTTTACATCCTAAATCGAGTTCCTAGCAAAGTAGTAGCTAAAACCCCATACGAGCTGTGGACAGGTAAGACACCTAGTATTAGGCACTTATATGTCTGGCTTTGCCTAGTTGAGGCCAAGCCTTATAGACCGAATGAAAAGAAATTGGACTTAAGAACTATTAGTTACTACTTTGTAGGTTTCTCAGAAAATTCGAGGTGTTTCAAGTTCTATAATCCCAAGTTTTATAATCCATCAAATAGATCCTTTTTTGAAACAGGGAATGCCAAATTTATTGTGGATGTTGATTATAGTGGGAGTAATCAAAATACAAATATTGTGTTTGAAGAGGAGTGTGTTAACATTCCCACTATAGTTACAAATGAAAGTGATGGGTTAATCATACCTGACACTATTCAAATTGTAAATCAGGATAATGCTGAAAACATAATTTTACCTTTCATACCTCCTACTATTGATTAGGAACCATTGACTGTTTAATGCAATGAAAATCAATAACCTCAATTAGAAATGCCTATTAGGAGATCCACTAGAGAAAGGAGAAATGCAATATCAGATGACTACATTGTTTATCTCAATGAACATGAATTTTACGCAGGGGTGGAGGACGATCCGACATCTGTAAGTCAAGCCAAATCATGTTCAAACTTTAATAAGTGGATTGAATCCATGAAGGAAGAGATGAAGTCAATGGCAGATAATGGCGGTTGAAATATTGTCGAGTTGCCTAAAGGAGCAAAACCAATTAGTTGCAAATGGATATTTAAAACCAAAAGGGACTCGCACGGTAACATTGAATGATATAAGGCACACTTAGTCGCTAAAGGCTTCACTCAGAAGGAAGGCATTGATTATAAAGAGACCTTTTCTCTAGTTTCCACAAAGGACTCTTTTAGAATCATTATAGCACTTATAGCTCATTTTGATCTCGAGCTACATCAAATGGACTTAAAGACAGTGTTTCTCAATGGAGACATTGATGAAACAATATACATGGAGCAACCAGAGAACTTTGAATCCAATGATTCAAAGCATCTTGTTTGTGAACTTAAGAAGTACATTTATGGTTTAAAGCAGGCATCCCATCAATGGTACCATAAATTTGATAAGTAATGACCTCATTTGGTTTTAAGGAAAAAATTGTTGATCAGTGCATATATATCAAGTTCAATGGGAGCAAATTTATTATCTTGGTGCTATATGTAGATGATATTCTACTGGTAAGCAGCGATATGGGTCTATTGTATGAAACCAAGAAATTTCTGTCAAGGAATTTTGACATGAAAAATCTTGGTGATGCATCTTTTGTCTTGGGTATACAAATCCATCAGGCTCGTAAAGAAGGTATACTTGGTTTATCTCAAAAGACTTATATTGATAAGGTGCTAAGCCAATATGACATGTAGAATTGCGCACTAGGAGACATTCTTGTTTTAAAGGGTAATAAGTTTAGTTTGTTCCAATGTCCTAAATTGGACACTCATAAAGATGAGATGGATAAAATCCCTTATGCTTTGGTTGTAGGGAGTCTCATGTATGCACAAGTATGTACGCGTTCGGATATAGCGTTCATAAAAGGGATGTTGGGTAGATATTTGAGTAACCTAGGAATAGATTATTGGAAAGTAGCAAAATGAGTTATGAGGCATTTATAGAGAATAAAGGACTATATGCTCACATATAAAAGGTTAGAGTGATTGGAAATCATTGGATACATCGATTCAGATCATGCTGGATGCTAGATAGCAGAAGATCCACCTTAGGTTATGTCTTCATGATGGGTGAAGGAGCTGTTTCATGGAAAAATGAAAAATAGAAACTTGTAGCTTCTTCTACCATGGAGGTAGAATATATAGCCTACTATGAAGCATCGTGTCATGGAATATGGTTGCGAAACTTTATCACTAGGCTGCAAATGATTGATGATATAAAAAGACTAGTAAAGATTTATTGTGATATTGAAGTCGTTGTATTGTATTCAAATAACAGCCGAAGTTCATCGAAATCAAAGCATATCGACATCAAGTATTTGGCTGTGAAAGAAAGGGTTTAGAATCTTCAAGTATCTGTAGAACATATTGGTTCAAGCTCTAATATCACAAACCCACTAACTAAAGGGTTGCCACCTTCAGTGTTTCATATACATGTGGCCAATATAGGTGTTGTAGGTCTATAAGACATGTCACTTTAGTGCGAGTGAAACTTTTACTTCTGTGTATGTTCTTTAACATCTAAAGTTTATGTTTTAACGTTTAAGTTTCTAAGGTCTAAAGTTATCCAAAATTTGCGACTCAAATTTTGGACCAGTTGGAAATAGGCATGATTATGATCACATCACATGTAATTTCCATGATACGCATCCATACTTGATCTATGTCATTGATTTTACTTGAATTGTGACAATTGTTCGGTTTAGTCACAAAATTAGATGACAAAGGCCGCTTTGATCCTACACTAGTAAAATTGATGGACCAGATTGTTTTGGTATATTTCTGGAATGAGATAGCAAGTTTGCGCACACTAAGGTTTCCTCTATGTACATTATCCAAAAATACACGTAGCCCAAGTGGGAGATTTTTGGAATTTTATGGGCCACGTATGTAAATATATATATATATATATAGAGAGAGAGAGATATATAGATTTCTAAACTCTATTATAGGCCTAATAAAATGTGATCTAATTTGGTAAATTAATTAGGCTTAGAGGAATATTAATTAAGTAATAGTATGGGCCTGATGTGTAGAAATCCCTTACGAGTCATTATGGTTAATGGACCATAAGTCTAAACTGACTATAAAAGGGTTATGGTCCCCAAGCCAGATCTAACTTTTGACATTTTTTTCGAAAAGGTACTATTAGTTTTCTCTGCCCCATAAGGAGAATTCATTCAGTTCTGGATTTTGGCTTGGAAGAACACGAATCCTAATAAGTTTCACTTTTTACGCTTCCTTTGTGAAATGGATCAAGGTTAGTGTTCTTATTTGTACATACATCATTATTTTTTGATTTGCGTATGATTCTGGTTAATTAATGAGTGTTTAGAAATCTGAGTATAATAATCATAAGGTTATATTTTTAACATCCTATACATAAGGGATACATGTGTTTAGACACTACAATAGATAAGCTTATTGACGATGAATTCAAACATCGCTAAATATTAAAAAATCGTGTGAAATAATAATTTGTGACAAAAAACAATCATCACCTTAATGGTCGCTAAATTTGAGTAGAAAACAATATCTGCGACATTTTTTTGAAATTGTCGTAGAAAAGTTTTGGATACACAATATATTCATCGGTAAAACATATGACTAACGAGAACCAAAAACGTCATACATAGGATTTTGTGACGTATATGTTTCGTAGATAAAGGTTTTTACCTACGAAATTGTAGTTGTAGGTAATTAGTTTTATTGACGATTTTCTTTTTGTAGCAGAATATTTTTAGCTAATAATTTTTTGTTGTAGGTAAATGTTTTAGAGACGTTCTTATAAACGTAGGTAATAAAATTTTGTGATGATTTTTTTTGGTAGCTAATACTTTTTAGTGACAAACATTTATTTTTAAATATAAATTTTATTATAATTGTTAAAAAAAATTTAATTTAATTTATTACAAATTTTAAGACAATTTGAAATGTAAAATAGTTAAATTTTATAATTAATGTTGGTGACATATTTTTAAATAATAATAAATTGAAATAAAATAAATACTAAAAAAGGAATTCATTTTATTAAAAAATTACAAGTTAATTACAGAATGTGAACAAAATTTATAAACAAACTATCATTCCCCATCATCATTATCACTGACATAGTATGAGCCAAGTAATTGTTTGGCCATCTTTTAAGCTTATTCACTTCGCTTACATTAGGATCTAACTTCTCTTTTGTACATTGTAACTTAGTCTTCAGTGACTGGTTCTCCTCTTGAAGCATCGTGACATATGCTGATCATGACAAAGATGCACCAATAGGCTTACGGCCATACCCAAGACCTTTGATATACCCCATCTTGTACCAAAGGCATTGTTGCCATTGTCATCAACATTGGGTTGATTCCTTTGAGACAATGATGTCTACAACAACTCCTGCATTTTTTCATACAATTTAAAGTACAAAATCGATTTAAGTAAAAAATTATTTCTTAGTATTACATAAGAAATAAAATGTAATATTAATTTTTTTGTACATACATAATTACTTTGTGCCTCTTCAGACATCCAACCTTCACCTTCCTTGTAATGTGTTAGCTTATACAGTGCCTATCACACTCTTGTCCTTGGAGTTGAGTTTGGCTCTATTATATAAATTTAAAACTTTAAAAGATAATAGAATTTATTGTATTAAGAAATAGAATAATAAGTTGAAAATGTTACACTTATAATTTCTTGTCGGACAATTACAAATGATTTGGAGTCAGTGGTATGAGGAGTCTTCATTTTCTCTTTGCTCACCTTGGCTTTCTAACACTTTTCCTAAATTAAGAGAAGTAGTCATGAAATGAATAAACAAAATTAATGGAAGGGCATAAAACAAGTCTAAACCTTCGCAGAGGCATAATAATCATACATTTCACTCCAATTTTTTGAAGTGACCCGTTCTGGAACATGTCTACTTGCCTTTTATCGAAAGGGAAAGGCTGGTAATATTTATGAAGTCTATATCGATGATCCTTCGCCCTTTGTTTCAATAGTGAACTAACACAACTTCAACCTCAGGCTTGTCGATATCAATGATATTGAGCTTTATCTGTGAAGAACACGTACAAGTTAACTTACTATTTTTGGTAAGTAAAATGACAATACATATAATCAAATGACTTGAAATATTACCAAAACTTTTTCTAAAGCATTTTGGAGCAAGTTGTCTTCCTTCAACTGCCTGGCATGCTAAAGGCAAGGCAATTCATTCCTCACAACGACACCCAACTAACTGGACAATTTTGCAGATTGGATCTTATCCAGAGGGCGACGTTGTGTGTGGTCAATGGTCATAAACAACTTCTTGTTCATTGCAACATTCACCCGTTGCAACTCAGCTCTTTTTGTGATAGCTTTACTTCATTTCCTAATGACATTATTGGATCCTGAAAATAAAAAATCATAATAAGAAAAACACACTAAACATGTAATGAGTAATTTCAGCATTAATGTAAATATCTTTGGTTAACAATAACATACCTAAAGATCCCTCAACACTGATATACGATGTTGGTAAAGGTTGTTACTAACTGTCTTCATTTGAGGATGCATTTGTTGGTTATTGAACCATGGGGTCAGATTGAGTTGGTTATTGTGGGGAGGAACTTCTTTGGTCGTTGCCACGCTCTTTCCCTTGTTTCTACAAGTGTCATTATATTGAACAACTAAAATGAAATATGAAAATAACGCATAATCTTAACTCAAACATCAATATTCCACATGAATAAAAGGAGATTGGTAGTCAAATACTAAACATTCAGCATAACATTCCATATAAACATAAGTGAAACATTCAAAATATGCATCTAGTTATCCTAAATTAACATAAATGAAACATCAAAAACATAAGGTAATTATGAACATAACATTTCAAACAATACAAACAATTTATTTACATTCAATCATCATAATCAAGATTTTGAAAATCATTATCATTAAGTACATTATCATTGGATTCTTCATCACTAATATATTCGAGCAAAGTATAGTCATTGTCATTTAAGTCATCCTGAGTATAGTCTTCATCTGTTTGTAAGATAAGATGGGCTTGGACTTCATCTAGTTGAACTATGTTAGGATCGACATCTCTCCTATGGAATGATGATATATCTGCATCTTCTACTAGGATGCCTTCATTATTGAACTCCAATCCTGGAACATCCCATTACTCACGTTCAGGCTAGAATAGTAAATATGAGAGATTATTAAGAGACTAAAAAATGCATTTCATGTTCATGCATAATATGCACATACACGTGAATATTGAATTTTTTCACATAAAAATAATTGTATATGCATTCTTTGACATTTTTCAGGTATAATTGATATATATATTTTGATTTTTTTTAGAATTGTGGGTTTTATATGTGAAAGACTGATTTGGAGAATGTATTTAGTGATTTAGAACTTTTGGTGAATTTTAGGAAAAAATTTTCTGAAAATGTGGGGTATTACCAAAATTGATAATGGAAATAAAAATAAGAATAACTGATATTGAAAAATTTTGTAGATTACTTTAGAATTTATGAGAAGATGATATTGAAACTTTTAGAGACATATGGAGTAAAGTTGAAGCTAACTAAACTAGACTGAATCACTTCGTCTGATTCATCTTAGACTGAATCATTTTGTCTTATTAATCTCAGACTTAATTACTTCATCTGATCCATCTCAAACTTAATCATTTCATTTGATCCATCTGAGACTTAATCATTTCATCTAATCCATCTGAGACTTAATCACTTCGTCTGACCCATCTTAGACTTAATCAATTGTCTGATCCATCTCAAACTTAATAATTTTGTCTGATCCATCTTAGACGCTTCATCTTATTCAGTTTTTACTTAAGTATCATCTTGATTTGATGAATTGTGGCACATATATTTATCTGTGCAGTTAACCAAATTCATCAAAACAGTTCATACACTTCTATTATTATTATTATTATTATTATTATTTGACTTTCATCCAAATCAATAGAAGAAGTGAAGTTTTCTTGACTTAACATACCCATTTCACGTTCCTTTTATACTTGAAAGAATAAGTTGCTTTTTGACTTAATCTTTTCTTCAAAACTATCTTCTGCAAGCTTTTTCCTTCATGGACTTTTGATTCACCGAAACCTTCACTAGAGTTATATCTTACTTTCATATACCTTTTGCTACTCCAACTTCGTTATCTATTTCTTTTTCCTCAAGAAAAACCTAACCTAAACCACCTTCAAGATGATGTATATGGGTGCATGAGAGTTAGGGCTTCTTAAAGTTTTTGAAGATTTTGGAGTTTTATCAAGTAAGTATCTTGATAATCTTTATGAGTTGTAGGTATATGAGATAAATTTGGTGATTTGATTGTCATTGATTGATCATATGAAAATGAACATTTTTTATGTTCACCGCGAATATAGTATGGAGATGGGTATTTGTTCATTTTTTGGTTTTGATGATCGAAATGTTATAAGGTAGTATTAAAATAATTTTTTGAGTTGAAAGATTAATAAAAACGTGCATGAGAGAAGTGTAGAAATTCATGCAAGTTGATTTTCATGTATACACTCTGTTTTTCACTGTTCATGTACATGAATAGTTTTGAGTGTTTAAAATGAATTTAGAGTCTAGAAATAGGTGCATGGTGATGTATAGAGATGAGAAAGAGAGATTAAAATGAAAGTTAAGGAAGAAATGAAGAGTAAATAAAGTAGAAAGGGTGACCTTTGTACAAGATGTGTTAGGTGCATGAGGTTGGATGTTATAAAATTTGGAAAAAAAATTGGAAGATGAGTGCTGGAGAATGTAATTGTGACATGTTCATTGATTATGCTTGTGTGTTTTACGCATAACTTGATCTGTAGTTATCCAAATGAAGTGATTCTTAAACCAATCAATTCCTAACACTTCTTTTTATCTCTCCATAAAAATTGGTAGCATTAAAAATTGATTTGAAAATAGATCGATTGAAGAAAAGTGAGGGAATTTGTTAGAATAGTATGAACAGGTATGATTTCACTAAACATGTTTGGGTATTTCGGTTATATCTTATTCGGTAGTCATCCAAATGAGATGATTTTTTCCTTGGAGTAAATAAAAGAAATAAGACTAGAAATTACATGCAGAAGTCTAATTTAGATACAGTCTCTAAGATTTTCAATTTCCGGATGGAAGTTGAGTATGGTGTACCATTTTAGTATAAAAATAATTCGAGAATGTTGAGGTATAACTTTCAGATTACCAAATCAAGTTGAATGATCTTAATGTCATTAGAAACTTAAGAAATAGGAGAACACTCCTCTAGAATAGAGTATTGCCCAATTACTTCATTTTCATTGTCTAAATGATTAAGAAATTAGACCCAAAAGTTAGTTTTTTGGGAAAAACTTGAAAGTGATACAATGAGAAATGAATTGTGATTTAAATGGTTTTATTGAGGCATAAGCCTAAGTACAAATGATATTTAAGTGAATTTTGAGATAGGATTGATTACATGATGAGGATAATGGAAAAAAATACCCAGGATTGTCATGAACATGCATTGTGCATATTTCATATACGTGCATGCGTCTTATTAAACACTTATAATTGTGTAAATTGTGATATGTGAATATTGCTTATTATAGAGGAGCAACTGGAACGTTAACTTCCAGATGTTGCCGGAACTTCCAAGCATTAGCTTCGGGAGTGACTTGTGAGTAGACCTAGATGGTCTTACTTTACTGTTTGTTTTGTTTGTATTATGAATTGAATGATTATGCAATGTGAATGTGTTGGTTTCGGAAAATATATATCCAAGGAGTTTGATAAATGTGAAAACATTGAAGTACTCCTTCTATATGAATTTGATTGAAATAAGTGTACACAATTTGATTATTAAATGTCGAACCATGGTCCGATGATAAATGTGTTCTGAATGTGTATTTTCTTATTAATGAAAAGTTATTCTCAACTTTGATGTTGAATGCCGGACTCAGGTCCAATGATATATGTATGTGATTGAATGGGTATATGCAAATGTGATTGATGCATTTCATTACATGAATGCATGAAAGATAAAGGCAGTTGTGACCAGAGTAGCCACTGAAAAAGAGCTTAAAGCTCAGAGTGTGAAAAAGAGCCTAGAGCTTATAAAGTAATTAAGAGCCAAAGGCTCAGTATGTAAAATGAGCCCAATATCCCCAACGGATACAGGACAGTTAATAATGAGACCAGTATCTACAATAGATATAGAAAAGTTATAGGCACTCGGTCACAACAATATAATAACTAAAAATGAGTCTCATGAGCATTGCATATGTATATGATATGTGTTGAATGTGAAATGTGAAATGAATAGTCAAGTGATATATGCCTAAGTGAATGTGTAATGTATGTGACTTGATTTGATGATTTGATGAATTGTACATGTTATGTGATTGAGTGAGCCATCGAGGATGGTCACTCACTGAGTTCGCAAAACTCACCCAAAATTTCCAATATTTTTGTGGCTCAAAAGAGTTATCCTGTTGGGTAAACGGGAGTATAACCGCTACATTCAAGTAAGAGGTAAAGGTCGGGATCAGTTTACGTTTGTATAGAATTTTCTAGTCATTTTTGTATTAAGGAATGTATTATGAAGTTATTGTACAATGTGCATGCAAATGCATTTATATTGTAATGACATTATGATTGTGAGTGTTCTGTATCTGAATTGGGCCCTACCGATTAATGAAATTCTAACGATAAAAAAAATGTTGTTAACACTTGTAAATGAAAAATGTTTATTAAATAAAATGGGTCCAATTAGATAATCAATTTTTGCGCACGTGTGTATTGCTTGGAAAGAAAAATTTGTAAAGAGATTTTACTGACTGACTACACTAGTATGCCACCCTCACCGAGAACGGACTTGGATATCACTCAGGATGTCAGGTATGTGTTTTGCAAGAGTGAGGTGCTGTAAATCCAATTTCTTGATGAACTTCATCTGCATCCTCTTCCAATTGACCAATATCCCCTTCACAAAAATCAAAGGCATTCCTTTATTGAAACTTTTGAACAACCTTCCAATTGCTACCTAATATAGTGTCATTGATGTAAAAAAACTTATTTAACTTGACTTGCAAGGACAAAAGGATCATTATCATTCCATGTCTTACTAACATTTATGTTAGTAGTATGCCTGTTCACTTTCATGTCAGTTAAATCAAACCACTGGCATGTAAGTAAAACAACCTTCTTATCCTTAATGTAGTGCAACTCTATTATTTCATAAATGACACCGTAGAAGTCAATGAAATCATCGATATGACAACCTTCAATGACAACCCCACAATTTTGACTTCTAACTTGACTATCTCGATCTTGTATGTGAAATCTAACCCCATTAATAATGCAACCTATGTATTTCTTCCCACAAATATAAGGCCCATATGCCAAACTATATAATGTTGTTGTCGTTTCTTGCACGTTACGATTATGTAACCATATCATCTGTACAACAAATTGAAAATAAATATGAGGATGAGACATATTTGTATAATTTCGTAATATGTAATTAATATGAAACGTACTAGATTTCTAAACCATGATACAAACTTCTGCTTGTGTCTTTCTTCAACATTAATAATTCCTTTGCTGCGAACTATCTCTTTGTGCTCTCTCTTTAAAAAAGACAACGACATCAAGATCTCAGAGTGAATGAAGAAAATTGAAATATGATTGTTTAAATAAAAGGAATATACGTACTTTATGTATGTATCAACTTTCTCGCAATTGTTCAAAATATACCAATGGGTGATTTTGAATTCGTCTTTAGTTCACTCCACATATTTACCCACACCAAGTTGCCTAACTTTTTGGGAGAAAATAAACAACCCACCGTCACCATAAAAATCAAAGTTACGTTCCAGTCTATTAAATCTTGTCTCCACATCAATTAAGTAAATTGAACAATAATTCAAGTATTCATTTGCTATATAAGCCTCTACAATAGACCCTTCTAGTCAAGCTCTATTATGTACATAACGCTTAAAAGAGCATAAAAACCTGAACATAATTAGTTATAAAGTTAGGAATTGTTACAAACAAAGAACATCGAAAAAACTTGATGAATTTAATATTATTACCTTTCAATAGGAAACATCCATCAAAATTGAACCAGTCTGCAAAATTTTTCTTCATATGGTAAGTGAATTGTCAAAGGAACCATAACATCAAAAAACGATGGGGGAATATTAGTGCAAGCTTACATAGAATCAATGCTATGTCTCTTTCCATTTTGTCAAGCTTTTCAACTTCAAGTGTCTTGCAACATAATTGCTTCAATAACTCTCCAAATTGAACCAAAGTAATGGACACGTCCTTTGACAAACACCTACATATTCTAGTATGAAGTAATCGTTGCAAAAGTATATGATAATCATGACTTTTCAACCTTGAAACTTTTCCCTCTTTAACATTTACACGACGACCTATTTTTGATGCATACCTATCAAGAAATTTGACTGATTGGAGGAATTGACAGAATGATTGTTTCTCACTTTTTGACATATTGTAACAAGCAGGGGCAATAACGTATGACCCATCATCTCTTCTTTTCAAATACAAGTCATTTTTAATATACATGTCTTCCAAGTCAAGTATAGCCTTAATTGTGTCTTTGGATTTCCCATCAATTCCCATGACAGTCCCTAAAATGGACTCACAAATGTTTTTCTCAATATACATGACATCAAGATTGTGTCTCAGTAGTAATTCCTTCCAATATGGCAAGTTTAAAAAATATACTTTTTTTGTCCTATTCAGTTTGACATCATTTCTCTTTCACTTTCTATTACTTGGTTGTTTGCTAGGTGTAATGTCACTCAAATGTGATAACTGGTAAACAATACTATCACCGGACAACTACATCGGAGCTTCACCTAATTCTACTGTGCCATTAAATAGTTTACTTCTTCTCCATCTATGCCTATGTTTCAAATAATGACGATGACCTGTATCATATATTTTACTTCGTATCCTCGTTGAATATGTTTGATGGTTACACATAGGACAAACCATATACCCTTTAGTGCTCCACCCAGACAAATTACCATAAATTGGGAAATCATTTATAGTCCACAAAATAACAGCATACATTATAAATGTTTCGTCTTCAACAACATCAAAAGTTTGTAATCCAAATTCCCATAGATCGTTTAAGTCATCAATTAATGTTTGCATGTATACATCGATGTCCTTACCAAGAGCAGTAGGTCCTAGAATAAGCAAAGACAACAATATAAAAAGGCTCCTTCATACACTTCCATAGAGGTAAATTGTATGGGATTAGAATCACTGGCCACATGCTATATGAAGTACTTATATTACCAAAAGGATTAAATCCATCTGGGGCCAAGCCAAGTCAAACATTACAACTATCTTGTGCAAACTATGGAAACTTTCTATCAATTTCTTTCCATGCCATTTATTCTACTAGATGACACATAATGTTATCACCAATACGTTTCTCTTTATGCCACCTCATATCTATAGCTGTGTTTGTTGACATAAAAAGTCTCTGTAATCATGATTTAATAAGAAAGTATCGAACGATTTTATTCGGTATCTTTTTCCCCCTCCCATCATCCACCTTCCACCTTCCACCTTGATGTACCATAAGTAGAACACTCATGAAGATCTTTACTTTCCTTCCAAAAAAGAACATAGTTATACTTACAAGCATGAATTAAAATGTATCCCAATCCAAGGTCCCTTAAGAGTTTCTTTGCATCATAGTAAGATTCCGAAAACTTGTGTCCAGTAGGTAATGCATCATCAGTAAGCCAATTAACATGTCAAGGGACTTGTTATTCAATTTATTATAAACCTTCAAATGTAACAACTTCACAACAAATGATAGTTATGAGAAATTAGAGCACCCCGGATATAATTGTTCTTGAGCAACTTTCAATAACTTCCCAAAATTATCTTTTATAATATTACCAATTATGTTAGGCATTCATTTTTCATTCATAGTCTCCATATAATTTCGATAATCGTCTAACATCTCGTTAATCCCGTCATCATTCATCATTCACATCATAATCATCTACATCATTATTGTAACTGTCATCATAAGATGTACTACCACTTCTACTACAACTTGCTTCCTTACGTTCACCATGATAAAGCCATGAAGTGTAGAATTTATCTATGCCTAAGATTAGCAAGTGATTATACACCACATCTTGACTTTGGAAGTCGACATTTAAGCAATTGATGTATAGACAACGAATACTACATTTATCACTCATTTGATTTTTTACAAATTACATGAAACTCTTAAACTCCTTTTACATATTCAGTTGACAATTTTGATGAGACATCCAACTCTTATCCATTTAACTATACATAAAGAGAAGTAAACAATGATAGGCTCGTGAAATAAAAAAAATGAACGCATTTCCTTTAATTCTTTATATTTGCATAAATGTATACATTCAAGAAGTAAGCATAAATTCTAGCAAGCATTTACTTAGGAGAAATGGCAAAAAAAAATTCATCATACACAAAACTAAATTTAATGCATTATGAATTTTCAGCACCATATAGAAAAGTATACAATAAATCAACTATTACACACACTCTTACATAATTTAATGCTTTAAAGAAATTCCAGCAAAGTGATTTTACCCAATCAATACTATACTTTATAAGAATCAAATGCTAATTTATACAAATGAATTATAAGTAATCATATCATGCATATACATCATAATTAAACATATAAATACATATTTGTATAAAAATTAAAACAAAGAGGTTCCTTATGTAGATCCTTTAGCTCTTTCAAGATTAGCTAATAGAAAATATAAAATTATAATTAAAATTTGAACATAACAGAAACTTGGTTCTCCAACATCACAAACTCAAAACACAATTAGAACTTTTTTCAAACACCTTATGGGCAAATAAATTTCAACTCAAGAACATAAAAAAAGTATGTTTTCCCATTCTCCAATAATAATAACACAACTGCTGCATAGCTTAACCATTATCATCATCAATAAATGCAAACAAATCAACAACAAACTCAAAACATAACATCAAACCATTGATTTTTTTTTTTACTTCAATGAAACAACAAAATCTCCATTCAACACTACTCACCAAATTAAGAGAGCAAGTGCACGGAGAAGAGAAGATTCTTTTT
>JANSVA010016578.1:0-15312 GCA_025504915.1 Erythroxylum reticulatum | reverse complement strand
GAAAATTTTGCAAAAAAGTCCCCCAATTTTTTAAAATTTCCGGTACCGGCCGGTATTTAACCGGTATTTTGAATACCAGCCAGTACCGGCCGGTATAGCCGAAATTGGCCGGTACCGACCGGTATTTTTTACCGGTACCATCAATACCCGTACCGGTACCGGTTTTGGGCCGGTACGGTACGAAATCCATTACAATGGTTTAAACAGAGAGTTGATTGATAATATAAAGTTAAAATTATCTTAATTGATAATAAAAACATTAAATTGTATATAATAAATATTTGTAATTCAAATGAAATGACTACAATTACACTATTGATTTGGTGACTGCGAATGCTTTGATTGCTGTGATAAGGTATTACCCCTTCCCTTAAACTCATCCATCTTATTACGGAGCTGAGTTATGTACTCTAATGACTATTACAACTGAGTTGCCAATATTTGCACTGTGCTCCGAACCTGATTGACTTCATTGGTTGTCGACCGTCTACTAGATGTTACTGTATTGGACGTAGAGGATTGCGAATAACATGTGTTCGTAAATGAACCTAAGCTGAAAATCCTTCCATAAGGGTCCCTACCACCCACTGCATCAAAATATGTCTAACTCTCATTAATAGCTTCAGAGCGCTGAGACTGTCGTTGAATGCTTTCTTGTATTTAGTCCTACTAGGAGTTAATGTTTATATTAGTAAATGATAATTATTAAGAATTAATATTAAAGCATAAATTTCACATACATTAAGTTCTCTACATCAAGTGTTGACGAATGTCACATCATCATGCTTCTTAATGTGAGTTTGCAAAAAGAGTTGACGGGGTGTAGGCCTCATTCCTATAGATTTTTCTTGCATAAGAATAAAATATTATAAGTCAACTAGAGTTTATAAAAATTTCAGCCAAATTTTCTCTATTTTATGATATTTATCCTTTGTTGAACAAAGAAATTTACTTAACAACACAACCATATATGGCGCCAGACATTTATAATATTATCATTTTCTATAATACACATATTTTCATTCCAAAATTCACACATCAGTTTAAATTGATATACAATAAAGTATAAAAAAATCAGAATATAAATGTAAAGTGCAAATACTTACAAGTCTCTTTGCATACTCGTGGTGAGTAATAGATCCTCCATATGTACCGGAATACTCTCTTCCCTGATACTCCACGTCTGTTGGTAGAATTACAATCTGAAATGGACATTGCCTCAGGTGATGTCCAATACTGTTGCTAACGACTCCATATTTGTTCAAAAATATAAGGCAGTCGTATACTAACTTTGTGTATCTCACCAACAAAGTCCTGATAATGTGTACGTGCTCGTCTATCCCATGCTTTATTAATGACTACATCAAATTCAGAATCCCAAAAAAAAATCTTTCTGAAATAAAAGGAAAAAATTTGATAAATACTTATAATGTAATAATATTTATCTAATTAATGTATAAAAATCAATTAAAAAGAAAATAATATTTTTTATTGTACCTCAAACTCTTAATAGTAAAATTCCTTTGTGACCTGAGAGATATTCTTCCATACTTAACCTTTAAGATCAATCTTCTCATTAAATTTGTATGTCATATTTCTTGAGCACGGTTCAGACGGAATTAACCTAATATAAAAGCAAACAATTTTATACCATTTTTGAAATTTAAACCTATAACTTTATTATAAACATATAGTGTTTCATGTATTTTCACTTACAGACTATTAATAATTGTGATATAAGTTCTTCCATTAGGTTCCTTAGCTCCAAGCTAGTGGCCGCCTCCTTCATTCGCATTGTTTACCCTAATATCTCTGTTGGTATATGGGTAGTAGATGATGTAGGGGTGGTGGATGGTATAGCAGAAGGTACGGAATGTGATGTCTCATCTGTAAGTGTAGTAGCTGGAGGAGGAGGAGGTGATTCTGTTACAGCTACAGAGTGTAATGGTTCACCTGGACAGTAAGTATCTTCGAATCGTTGTCTGAACCTGCGTCACATTAGATCATGTTTTTTCTTTGGTGGCATATTTCAACCTGAAATTCATATATGATTGAATTTTCTAGAAATATAAGAATTTGAATTCAATATTTTATACAATATATTGAAAAGGAAATAATTATTTTGTTGAATATAATATGGAATTACAAACACAGATTAATCACTATCATCACGAAAGAAATTGGAAGACACTTTCCACTACATAAGCATTACATATTGAACCTTCAACTTTAGCCTTATTTTTGACATTTTTCTTTAAGTGATGCAAATACCTATATTAACAAATAGGGCTATAACAATTTAGTTATTAAAACATGTTATTACTTCAATTATAATCTTTTTTGTTGATTTACCCATCAAATGGATACATCCATCGATATTGTACTAGACCGGCTAGTTTAGCCTTGTGTGATAAATGCATAGGTAGATTCTCTATACAGTTAAAGAAGCTTGGAGGAAAAATTCCTTCTAACTTGCACAAAATTATTGGAATTTCCCTTTTTACTTTTTTCATTTTAACCAACTTGATTTCAAATGATGTTAAACTTTTGAAAAACAAACTTAATTCTATTATTACTTCCCAAACCTTATCTGATAGTAACTCCCAAAACGCAATTGGAATTAGCGTTTGCATAAACACATGACAATCATGACTTTTTATCCCAAATAATTTGTTCTTCCACATGTCCACACACCTTGCCAAATTTGAAACATAACCATTAGGAATCTTTAAAATTTTCAACCATTCACATAATATTTCCTTCTTTTTTTTGTCTAAAGTGTAACATGCTTTCGGATATTTACTGGTGAAAAGATCTTTATGTAACTCATTCTTTCTACAAAAAAGTTGTAAATCAACTCATGATTTTACATGATTTTACATTATCCCTTCAATGGTCATTATGGTATGGAACAAATTATCAAAAATATTTTTTTCGATATGCATCACATCTATATTATGACGTATCAAATTAGTTTTCCAATATGACAAATCCCAAAAGATGCTTCGTTTTCTCTAACCAAAATTTTTGCTAATGCTTGTATTAACTTCATTAGCTTCAAATTATGCAACTTTTAGCAAGCCTAATTCCTGAATCTCCTGCAAAATCTTATCACCAACTTTATGAGGGGGAGGAGGTGTTTTTATCATTATATTCTTAACAAACTTTTTTTTATTGTGTCTAAATGGATGATCTAGAGGAAGAAATTTCCTGTGATCATCAAACCAACACGTTTTGCCCCCATTTCGAAGTAAAACACATCATAATCATTGTCATAATAAGGACAAGCCAATTTTACTGCTGTGCTCCATCCAGACAACATGGAATATGCTGGAAAATCACTAATGGTCTATATCAAAGCTGCTTTCAACGTAAAATTTTATTTCAAAGACACACCATATGTCTCAACACTATATTCTCAAAGATACTGAAATTCAGATATCAATAGTTATAAGAATACCTTAATTTTATGCTTTGGATTTGTAGGCCTTGGCACAATCACTGTCAAGAATATATATGCCTCTTTCATACAGATCCGTGAAGGCATATTATAAGGAGTAATTATGATTGGTCACGATGAATATTGTTGGTCAGATTGATCAGTTGGAATCCATCCGTCGACAATCCCAACCTAACATTTTGACTTTCAGTTGTAAACTCATAATGGGTATCATAGAAATGTTTCCATAGCAGTGCATCTAAGGGATGACTCATTATTCCGTCTTCCTGTTCATGTTCATTATGTCATCTTATGTGAGATGCAGTAACATCAAAAGTATATATAGTCTTTGAAGTCTCGAAGTTAGCAGGAAATAATACACCTACTTCCAGGGTACTAATTTATGTTTTATAGAATGCTTTCTAGGCTCGAACTTAGATTGACTAAAAAAATTTCACTCTTGTAATTCCACATCATCTCCCTAATATAACAAACATCCCAATTTGTAACAATCAATCTTTTTAACAGGCAAACTAGGACTCCTAATAAGTTTCTTCATGTTGTAAAAACTATAAACCATTGTATGATGGACGCAATGATTCATTATACCATACAAGACTTTTATGTAAACTATGATCATAAATATGCCCTTCAGACTTTATGTTCAATATTTGAGCAATTGAAGACAATTGAGTTATTCTCTCATAATTTGGTCATAATTCTTGGTCAGTTGAGTGTAGTAACTAAAAAAACTATTTTGCATGTGGGTTTGGATCTTCTTCAAGATTTTCTACATTTTCTTGAAAGGTATAACCGACTGCATCATAAACCATTTGCATGTAAGGATTTTTATTTATATCCACATTATTTGTTCTAAATAGAATCTCCCCTTCAAACTCATTTAAGTTCACAGACAATTGTACTTGATTACCCCTTGAGGTGATATGGTTCCCCATATCATGTCTACTTAAAATAATTGGGGACAAACTCTTTTCTCAGTAAATGCCAATTATCTTCATCAATAGGAAGGAAACGAATATGTTACACTTTTTACATGGACATCTAATCTTTAAGCCATCCATATATGTAGGTTAAGAACATGCATAATGAAAAAAAGCTTCAACTCCCTCAACAAACTCAGTATTAATGAAACCATTAGGTGTTAATCGTCTATACATCCAAGATCTATCATCTTTACTCATTTATGTGAAACTGAAATTTTTAAACAATGATTCCATAGTTAGTATCTTTCATGTTCGCCAAAGTTTACAGAACTTCTATACTTTACATAACATCCCCTAAGTATTAACCAATTGAATTAATCACCAAAGTTTACACCTGTGAATTAAGAAAACAAGTTCTTGTTGTGACTTCTAGGCTCGTGATATTTTTCACTGATAAGCCTTATGAGGGCTGCATCACGGGTTATAGGTTAAGGTTTATGGATTAAGATCAAAATTATTTATTAACTGGATATCTACTTTTTGTTGTAATTATATATGTTAGAAGAGTTTTCAAAGATGCACTTAAAGATGTGAAAGGGAAAATTCTTGGTCAGCTTGATTTGGTACGGGAACATAAAATGAGTTAATATAACCAAGCAATAATCAATAAGATCTTAGCCAATAAAATTACTCTATATAAGACCCAACTCTTGTTCCATGCTATAAGTTGCAATATGAAAACATAAATCTTTATGATATTAACATACAAACAAAGTAGTCCAACATTAAAAATTTAAGAAACTGAGGCTAGTTACACATATTGGAGGGAATGCACTATATCTATATAGAAAGGGCTATTTCTTATATATTTTGTCATCTACTTTTCGAGTTTAACATACAGATCCACTGCAACTTAATTCCACTATCAAAGAACTCTCATTCTTGTAATCAACTAAGTCTTAACTAATTACACTACTACTGCACACTATCGGATGCAATTGCTAGTAATAGAGATCTTTATTTCTATTATGAAGACTTTATTACATAGAGATTGTTTAATAACATGTATTATGAGGACTTTACATCATACCATAATACAAATTTTATGAGTCATTTTTTGGTGAACTCTTTGAAGGAAGCTCAGAAACACTCTTCAATTTAGACCGAGGATTTCAACTGAAGTTTGAGTTTATTAAGAGTCTTAATAAAAGGGAACATTCGATAATAGGATCTTCAATTACCCTAAGTAAAGTCGTACAATTAGTTTTAAAGAAAAACCATGAGTAAAAGTCCATTAAAAGTCATCTATGGCTCTAATCCTATTAGTCTACTAGATTTGACTCCTATTTCATTTAATCATTCTTTCAATAATAATGATGTAAAAAGGGAAAATATATTAATTTTTTGTATGACAAAAGTCTTAAGAATATTTTTAAAAACATAAGAACAAGGAATAAGCTGACAAATTTCTAAGTTACCATGACCTAGTTAAAAGAAGTTGGCTTCAAGTTATAGGCAACTTCAAATCTAATTCTAAGCCTAACTATTATCCCCTTGACAAAAGTGTTGAGCATCATGTGCTGTTCCCTTCAATTAATACACAAAAAGTTGGAGCTAAAAGGTGGAATGCTACTCTTATTGGTTATTTCATGCACAAGAGTGTTTCTTTTCTAGCTATAAAGTCTTAGACACTTACAAATTAGAAAAAATATGGAATCAAAGTCATTCTTATAAATAATAAAGATATATTTTCTAGTCCTTCTTTAGTGAAGAAAGTGTTAAAGTAAAGACTATGGCATGTTCAAAAGAAGCCAATCCTAGTCCAGAACTAGCAGTCTCTAATCAATATTAAAGACATTAAGCACATTAAAAACCTATTTGGATGTGTATTCATGGAGTTTAGTTGAGTACTAAATGACTACAGGACTGAGCCAGATAACTAGTTTTGTTAGAAGGCCTTTATGCCCTAATGAAGCAACTATTAAAACAAATAGGTAAACTTTGCTGGTATATGTGTACTAATTGAGGCTATAGGAGATCTTCTAGAAGAGATTCCAATTTTGAGGTTAAATGAAAATTTTGATATAGTGGGAGATATGGTCAAGGTTCTATAGAAGAGATTATATGCTCTTCTTCAATCTTAATGCATAATGATGAATTCAAATCTATATGTAGAAAAAATTCAAATAGAAATAAGAAGACTTCTTCTTCTGTTTAAAGCATATGATAGTTGTTAAATGGAATATGATGGAATTGAATTCCCTTTCCAAAAAGCTCATTCTTAAGTAGTTCATTTTGAAAAATAAGTTTATCTTTTAGGTAGTTTGGAATCAAGTGTAATATACTCAATTATTTGCCAAACTATTAGAATCTAATTAACAATTACATTCCTCATTCTAATGATAGAATCTTAGTGTTATTCATTAAAGAAAAAAAATTAAAACACTTGATTCCGTAGTTATAAAATAAGATAATTCACTTGAGGGTTAGTTGTAAGGAACTGAATTTCAATGTGAACATCTCCATCATTTTTGCTCATAACTACACCTTTCAAAGAACTACTCTATGGTCAAAGCTTAAAGAGATATCTATGAATATGAAAGCACCCTAGCTCTTTATAAGGGATTTCAATTTAACCATACATCCAGATGAAGCTAAAGGGAATAACTCATCCAAAACTTTCCGTGAAGACTTGAGGAATTGCTTAAATGACATACAAGTCACTGATTTTCCATATAAAGGAGTCTTTTACATATGGAGAAACAAACAAGTAGAGAATTTATTCTTATAGAAGAAGCTAGAATGTAACCTAATCAATCTAGAATAGTTCCAAATAGTTCCCCACACCAAAAGCCATCTTTCCCAATAAAAGCTTCTCAGATCACTCCCCTATAATAATTCATTTTGCAAATGTTAGAACCATTTCTAAAATAACTGTTATGATTAAAATTTTTTTAACTAAATTTGTAAGTTTCATTAAACAATTTTAAGAGGCCTTAGCTGTTTTCTGCGACTTTTGATGAGGTTGTTAAGAATTTAGTTTCAAGGACTATGAAAAACTACAATCAACTTTTCGTGAAGAAGGAAGAACTTTCAGTGGAGTCGGTGAAGCACTATAAAGTAAATACACCTGATGAGCTTACTAAAATTTTAGTGATAAAAGATAGAATACCAGAATTCGGACAAAATACTGATACATCTTCATTCCAAACCGATAATTACCCACACAATCAAACCACAAACACAGTTCCGAAATGATGAAAGCAGTACACAAAACTCAGTACAAAACAAAACCCACTTACCTCAATTGATGAATAAACAAATGCACAGAAGGAAGAAGGGAACAAAAGCACGGGAAGGATGAAGGGAACCGAAGCATGATGAAGACACAGAAGGGAACCGAAGCACACAAAGGAAGAAGATAGATGCAGAAAGAAGAAGATGGACAGCGAGAAGGAAACCGAAGCATGATGAAGACACAGAAGGGAACCGAAGCACACAAAGGAAGAAGATAGATGCAGAAAGAAGAAGATGGACAGCGAGAAGGAAACCGAAGCCCGCACACAGCGACAGAGAACCGACAACAGTAAAGAAAAAAAAAGTGAGGAGAAAATGAGCATCGACGGACAAGGGGGTGTTCGTGGGTAAGCAACAGATGTTTAACAAAAATGACGTCGTTTTCGTTGTATCAAAAATGTTGAAGATGAAGCTAACAGTAGCATTTAAATTTTAAATTTACCAACGGAATAATCTTTCCGTTGATAAATCACCAACATGATACAGTTCTGTCAGTACACCCCGATTCGTTTATATTTTGTTAAATACGTTGCAGTAGAAGCAAATGACGACGTTTAACTTTCAACTTTACTAATGGATTACACTTCCGTTGGTAAACAACGATGCTTATTTTGCCGCCTATCATTTGCGCCTCTTTCACCGATGGTGATTCCTATTCTATCGCCATATTCTATCGCAAAAATCGGTGAGATAATTTCCCATCTATCTTTACCGATGAAAATTTTGTCCGCTGCAAATTACCATATATTACGACAATTTCACTGACGCTATTTGGTTTTCCATCACTATTTTTCATCGGTATTGTTTCCATCGGCAATTTTCTGCTGGCAATCGGTAATTTTCTTGTAGTGACTTAATATTGAAACTCTCCTTTTAAAACTCAATACTCAAATTTAATTATCAATGATTACGGTACTAAAAATTGTTGTTAATAAGCAATTCTGATATAAATAAACTAGAAAAGAAATATTATAAATAAAACATACGTGCTATTGGTGATGGGTGCGGACAAGATAAAAGGAAGCAACATCTGATGATTCAAGAAAATCAAACTGAAAATATATATCGATCGCAATAGTTTATCAGTAAAGGATTTGACACGATGAAACATACAACCAATGGAGGAAGTAGGCAATTAGAATATGTGAACTTGTTTAGTCATTCTTTATTCAGGAATCGAGCAAGCATGCAGGATCAAATTGGCCATTGGGCATTAATAAAGTAATAATAAGGGCACTATCTGGAATATAAATCTTAATTAAACATCACCAGGTTCCCCACCACAGACACGTTGCCTGAATCGCGCCAACCAATCGGACCACATCTTCATGTCGACTTGCTCATTTGGGTTACTCTTTTGAAAAAGAGAAAAACCGAAATTTCGCTTTCTTCAAGGTCTCTGTCATGCCATGAAAGCCTTTTCTTTATTACCCATGTCTTGCTCTTAGATTATATTGAAAACAAAATTTTGTTTTTTCATAAGATTCGGAACATCTTGAATTAAGTGTCAGATTCATTTCTAACAAAGGCAAAAAGTAACCGTATTATGTTGGGGACAGTGCCGTTGCAATATACTAACAATATTGCATTCATAGATAATATTTATGAACTTTACATTGGAAGTATAACTTATTACATAGACATCATTGCAATAGTCCTTTAATCCACATCTCAAATTTCTACTCCTTCATATCCAAAATGAAAGTCGTTTTAGAGGGGTTTTAATTATTTAAAATAAGTGTTGTTCGTGACTTTTCATGCATGTTTATAATTTTATTTTCAAAATTATTCTTTAATTTCTCTCACATTTTGATTACACATATTACATTTTCAAGATAGTTCAACATGCAATTTCTCTCACATGCTAATTATTGCAAATTACCTTTTCAATACACTTCATTATGTTTCTTTTTACTTTGCTTCAAAACCTTTCAGTTCTCAACAACATTCATTTATCTATTTAAATATAAAAACTGTACACATAATCTACAAGCAATTATCTACAAACAATTTATAAGCAACTCTTCTTCAGCACAGAGAAAAAAAATTATAATTGAAAATGAGTGAGAAAGAAGTTCTTACTTCTAATATACATAAGTTGTAACAGATTAATGAAGTAGAAATAAAGGAAGTACAAAAGTTATCACAAGTTGATGAAGTAGAAATAAAGGAAGTACAGAAGCTATCATAAGTTGATGAAGTAGAAAAAAAGGAAGTAAAGGAAGGAGACAATGGAGTTAAGAAGAAGGTTTTGGATTTTGATCTCAATAAATTTTATTATGAGGAAGGAGAACTCCATCCGAATAAGGAGATTCAACAAACAATATTATAGATGTTGAGAATTTATCTCCCAAAATTTTTTCTAAATAAATGTATGTGGTGATTTTCATTTCAATGTTAGTATCTAGATTAATGGTTTTAGTTTTTTTTTCAATTGATGTATTTTGTTTTCAGTAGTCTTCTAATTTGATTATGTCTTTATATTATTGGTTTTCCATCTTTATTTATTTTTATGCTTACAGTAATTAAAAATCAATTATGCAACAACGAAAATTATCTTCTTGATGTTGTAATATGTGATTTAAGAGAATAAAATTTTGCATTATATTTTTAGAAATATGTAGTTTATTGCAGTGCTCGCTTAATCTTTTAAGAACATACCTCAACTTTCATCCAGAAATTGAAAGTCTTAGAGACTAAATTATAATTCTATTTATTCAGAAAATTTGTAGCCATATATCTCTAAGTTACTCCAAATTAAAAACATCCCAATTGGATAACCATAGAAGAAGTTATATGCAAAAGAAGGGCAGATGTTCAATATGCAAAAGCTCTCGAGTTTAATTAACCCAACTACAGTTGAGTCACAGCTGTGCAACATCCATGCACGGCCATAAACACCAAATTAATTCATTTATGGGCGTGAAATCATCACTCACACCTATGCATATCAAAAAGTCATAGCTGTGAGACCTTAACTCAGGGCCATGCAACATCCAACTCCAGAATAAACTTTCCTGATGTTTCCTAAACATTTCATCTTAAATTCATTAATCAATCTATTTTAGAAGGCTATGATTTTTGGTGGAGATAAAGAGCAATGTCTTATAAATCTATTGGTTCAAGAATCAAGTCATTTGGACATTGGGTGAAGAAGTTATAACAAAATATCAAAGGATGTTTAGAAACAAATTGTTTAGAAAAAGTTGAAAGTCACGATCGTGAAGACTAGCAGGTCGTGATCGTACTCGTACAATCGCGACTTGCAATCTTCTGCAGCGATGTCGCGATCATGCTTCTTACTACATTGACACTGAACAACTTCCTCTTTTTCTTCCATTTATTTCTAGATTCTTCATTCCTATCTCCTTCAATTACCACATAAATCATCTATACTTTTTCCCTTTCAGTTCAACTTAACAAAAATGAATCAAAATCTAAAATTCAAACTTAACATCGAAAATTCAAAACCTTATGTATACCTCTCTCTCTACTATCATTTCCCATTTTTTTGTTGTTTTCTATCTTTCATCAAAACTTCATTTCATCATAAACTTTTCATTTTAATGCTTTTCCTATATCATTGCATCACCTTAAACTTTTCCCTTAGTTCTAAACTGATTCAAATTCATTTTTATTAACACTTCAAATATTCATTCATGAACAGTACATCAACTTATAACCAGAATAGAGTATATATATTTCTTCATCTACTTACGTAAACTTTCACAAATCTCAAACCAGAATCTATTTCATACATTTTTTGAACAATTTCCATTTCACAAATCCATCATCTAGTTTATTCATCATCGAAACCACACTTCTTAAACTCCTCATGCATGTATATATTTACACCGTAAAAACATCAACAACAAACACTTACTTGATTCATCTATACTTCTCAGCAGAAAGAGTGACTTAATTACTCACTTCCTAAACAGAACATAAGCTACATGTAATCTTTCCTTACTCAAAACTAGACCACGTGGCTATATTGCATGCACTACATATGCCACTCAAACAAGTCTGCCACTTGTCACCACACATACAAGCCATTGGTCATATACATATGTTGCCATGTGTCACATGATAATTGGTCCATATTTTAATATTTTTTTCTAAAATTCACCAAAAATTCTAAAATCCTTAAGCATGATATGCATATTCTAATTTTCTAATTTTCTCAATAATTTCTCATAATATACAATTCTAGTCTTAACATGGGTAATAGGATGTTACATTTTAACATGAAAAAATTTATTTATCTATGTAAAATAGACTTAGCAAAATCTGCTAGTTCTGAGATATTTATGGAATTTGATGGAATCAAGTTGAGAAAGTGCCTGAGATTAATCAGATTAAGCCAGTACTCAATAAAATCAATAAACTCAGCCATTATTTAGTTTAATTTATGTTTCTAATAAACTCAAAAAAATCCATTATTTAGTTTAATTTCTAATTCTAATAAATAAAATAGAAATTATTGATATTAGGAGCATTTTAAGAACACAATTGATGAATTTATATATTAAAGTCTATTTTGTAGACAACTAGAAATTATAAAGTTTATTTTATTAATTAATTTTATTTTTTTTATTGTTATAACATCCCACGTGCGTGGCTAGACCCCATAATTGTGAACTGAATGTACTGTGAGAAATTAAAAGGGTATTGCATGCTCATGCATCATTGTTACATGTGAATATTTATTGCAGACTTTTAAAATAATTTTTCATGCATTTTGACATTTTTTTGGGTATATTGACTGATTAAAGTGATTAATATGTGAATAGTGAATTATATATGTTAAAGATTTAATTGGAGACTAGTAATATGATTTCAAAATTTTTGGTAATATGAAACGTGGACTGATTAAATTGATGGCAAATAGCCTATGTATATATGTGACATGTGGCAATATGAAATAGTGATAAGTGTAATTTATGCAAGAGAACACGTAGATACGTGTTTTAGACGTTGTCTTACTATTTCTCTCTCTCTCTTTCATTGTTCTTCACTGAGAGTAGCATTGTTATCAAATGTACTTCTAGTTTACCAAACACCGAGCATCAAGTTGTGGTGATTTACTCTTTTTGTTGGCAATGAATCACCTAAGTAACTATGATGATGTTTTATGTTGTTAATATATATGTATATGCATGTGAAGCTTAAGCAGTATAGTTTCGGTGAATAAATACACTGAATGACTTAGATAAGGAATTGAATTTGTTAAGTGTATCTGGACTTGAATATGAGTTTATTGAGTTACTGTGCTTTGTTCCAAATTTCAATCAACCAATTTTCAAAATTTTGAACAATGTTGAGATCAATATACAAGGTTAAAACGAATAGACACGGATGAATATCAAGAAATAATGATGGAGTTTTTGAATTAAGTTTGTGTTTGAATAAAATTTTGAATAAATTAATTAAATTTTTTCTTATCTTTAGGTCAATATCCAAAGTAGAAACAAAGAGACATAAGTATGGAAAGCAATGATGATGTATTTTCTTATTTAAATTTTTGTTTGGCTCCAAATTTTGATTGAATTAATCTTGAAAAATTTTAGTAAAATCTTCTAACCATACATGGTGTAATTGAAAAGATGATGGAAATGAAGAGATAATGGAAATGAAGAGATGCTCATATACATGGTAGAAATGAAGATAATACAAAACCAATAAAAATTCTTTTTAATTAAAAGTTGAAAACATCCAAACTCTGCATATGATGTTTTAATGATTGCACTGTTAATATTAATGGAGTAATAAAAAAACAAAAGCATCATTGTTGAGTAGTAAGGGTATATCAAACATTTCATTAGCTTTCTTAGTAAGCGTGCATCCCTCTAAAACGACTTTCATTTTGGATAGGAGGGAGTATGTTTTACACCAAAATATAAAATAGGAATTACATACTTTAATCCATAAGTTTAATTTAATCATAATTGGGGAAAACCCTTGCCAAGTGATTGGATATAGAGAACTTTGATTTCTGTTTTCTTTTCCTCAATAATCCTAGTTTCTAATGGTGAAAATGTAAAGAGAGGTATGTGGGTGAGAGAGACGACTAGTTTTTATGAAATAGGGATATCTTAACTATTCCCACCAAGCTGTAAGTTTAAAACTAAAACCTTATCTTACTTAATCAAATTGACTAATTATAATTTAACACTTAATATTATTAAAACCATAATTATTAATGAGCCATATATCATATATATGTTTTACATTCTCTCAATTGGTTCGTTAATTAAAAAAAAGCCATGTCATGGTTTAATAATAAATAAACATTATGTGCATACATTTTGCTAAATTCTTTAATGTTGGTTATATCATAAATCATAATTAAACAAAGATACTAATAAGAGTTGTAGCTATTTCACATACAAACAAACGACATAATTCCTTTCCTGTACTACAATATTAGCACTTTATTCAACATGATTTATAAATAAGAGACGCATCAATGGCTCAACAGTAATGTATTATTTAAAGACAAATCCTATCAGCACAATTTATTCATAAATGTATAGGATTTACAGAAATATAAACATAAGTGAACTCACTGATAGATGTAAGTTATATATGTTTTGATAGATTTTAGTGTGCTTTTGAGTATTTCTTAGATGATTATCATGTATATAGGCTTAGAATTATGTTATTATTAGTGTTTGTGTATATTCTAAGTGTTTGTATGGTTTTGAGCATGATTTGGATCTTAATTTTATGTTTCAAGATGTGTTTGATGAGTGTTTAAGTGTATGGAAATAGAAATTGAAGAAAAGAGAAGAGTTGGAAGTATGGAAGCGGGTCACGATCGTGACTCATTGGCCATGATCATGACAGTAGAATCCTAATTTTAAGTGTCACGATAGTGACAGGCACGATAACAGACATATGGACTGCTTCCAAACTTAACTTTTTAAGGATTATTTCAACATTTGGGCATAGGTCAAATCGATTCTTTACCCTAGAAAGCCTTAGTACTATAAAGGACAAAAGAATGAACTAACCTAGGGAGCCTCCATTTTTTCTACAATTGGAAAGAAGCTAAGGAAGAAGAGAAAAGAAAAGAGAGGGAAAGGGAGATGCTATTGTTGCCGCCATTCCAGTCCACTCCAATTTTTATTTCTCTTTCCATCTTGTTATTTCTTTCATTTCGATGAATAAGATGGATATGATGATGATGAATTTAAGTTTAAGGATGTTCTAAACTCTTTTAAGGATTTGTTCCTGAATTAATGTAAATTTGATTACTTTGGATGTTAATGAGTTGGATATCGTGATTGTTTATTATATGTGCATGCTTTGGTAATAAATCGAGAGAGTGAACCGATAGTAAAATTATTAGAATGCGTAATGAGAGTTAAAAAATCTAATAGATCATACAAATAATCAAATCGGTAATTCATACGAAGAGAGATCTCGTGTGAGGACTTGATTATCCATTAAAGCACTTAAGATCTAATTGGATATATGGGCTATTTGCTAATTGAGAGATTGAAAATTCGGTAATGCAATTCAATTATGGTTTATGATTTAAGGTTAAATAATTATAACTCCACAGAGAGTAATCGCCCTTTGAACTTCTAGGACTGATATCAGATTGATTCAAAAGTGATTAAGTTA
>JANSVA010016559.1:0-15313 GCA_025504915.1 Erythroxylum reticulatum | reverse complement strand
CACATATATATATGTGAAATCATGTTATTCATTTACTGTTGTTTTATGCGATACTATGTATATATATATACATATGAAATCATGTTATTAATTCATGCAATACTGTGTATATATACATATATGAAAACTATTATTTTATATGCGTTACTGTGCATATATATATATATGTGTGTGTGTGTGTGAAATCATGTTGTTAACTTACTGTTGTTTAATGAGATATTATGTATATAAATGAGGTTATTAGTTAATGCGGTTCTGTGTATATACATATATATAAGAAAACTATCGTTTTATGCAACGCATAAATGATGACCCCTTCAAACGCACTTAAAAATCAGATAGCTTGAATCACTTAAAAATAAATTTGTTTCATTATTAAAAATCACATGGAATGATCTTCTACATTATGGTAAATCCAGGCAAATACACTTTTTGTATTAGAGATGGACATTTCAATATTAACAAATACAAATTCGTAGTTCTAATCCTTACCACTCCACCCTCGAGTCTTGACAAATGTTATGAACGAAAAATGACCACTCACCATCTGTATATCTTGGCCACCAAACTTTCAAATTGATGCTCTGTGAAAAGAAAAGTTAGTGTTAAACAAATGATTAAACAAATGCAAGTGGAGCCAAATTCATCCATGTATACACAAACAAACTTAAGCTCGCTAATCTCTTAGGACTATACAAGTTAAATATAGTCATAATTGAAGGCTTTAGCACAAAAGGGTCAATAATAATAATAATAATATGATGTTACTATAACTATCCAAGCACTAACACCAAAACAACAACTTTAAGAAGCAATCCTTGAATCTTGACACTATAAAGAAAATGTAAGTTCACACTCAATACAACCCAGGTTAACACTAAAAAAAACGCTTTTCCTTGATTAATGAGAAGTAATAAAGTAAACTAAACACACAAGATTCTAAACAAGTAGTACCCACATAAACACACAAGATTCTAAGTCAAACCTTTTTCGATCTCGGTAATTATAAAAAAGCTAACAGGTAGTACCTACACAAACACACAAGATTCAATAAAAAATAGAAACAATCCTCCTTTCAATCAAATGAGGCATGATCAGAACATAGAAAGAACAAAACTTACAAACGAAAACAAAGGAAGATAACATTGGCAAGATCAAAGTGAACCCACAAAGGGTCGATTAAGAATAAGAGTCACTGATCAGGTAATGTAAGTTAGCTTTTCCATTTTAAAGGCAGTAACAGGTAGTGGATTAGCTAAGAGTAATCAATGAAGTCATAAATAAAGTTAAATGCATGCAATACAAAAAGTAGCTATTTTCTCCTAACTACTACGATAACCTTCGACTGCACTAAATCCATATAAACCTCAACTACTCTCAGACTTCATTTAATTAAACTAAATCTATCTCAGATTTCATTCATTAAATCTTAGATTGCATTCATTAAATCATGTCTGATGTTTCGTTAAATCAATTACAGCTAGAACCATCAATCAGTAGCACAGATAGTTAGAAAAATCAATCAGAAGCATAGATAATTACCTTAGTACGCATGATGGGCTTCCCATAGAGGCTGCTACTCCCAGTTGGGGCATCTGTCTTTCACTCTGTGTAAGTAACTTGGGAAGTTTGAATCTTTCAATCTGTCTTTCACTCTGTGCACTCAAAATCATGTTAATTAGAAGTTTGAAAAGAATGTTAAGACGAGGATAAACCAAATAAGTAAAGATTATGATAAATCATGCAAACATGCCGACTATATTACATGTTTAAAACCTTTGACAAGTTTATACCAACATTTCCAAAGGTCTCATGTATCTCCAACAGTAGAAAATGGACATCAAAATTAACAGGTTGCATATCAATAATTGCAAACTTTAATAGGATTGCTAAAACAAAGTGGTAACATGATTTACAATTGTTTTTTAATTTCAACTAGTTGCCAACTATAGGATGGCATTGTTCTTTAACTTAAAACTCATGCAAGCACAGAGCATGTACAAACTAAGGGCAGAGAGAGATCAAAGAAAAAAATTAAGAGTGCCAAAGGTATAGCAATTAAAAACTATGAATGTGATTCAATATAAAATCAAGTAAGATAAAGTTAGTACACTAAAGTTACCTCTTCCAAACTTCTGGACCAAAGTTCCAAGACAAGAGAAGGTGAGACATTAAATAACAATCCCACAACCTTCACGTGAAAGTAGTTCACACCATCTAAATTCTGTTAAAGAGTACAAAAAAAGAATAAAAGAAGTTTAAACTATATTATCATACGAAAAGATTTTTAATGAAAGGAAATTTGATTTAGCAAATTGCATTAGAATGGAACACAAACAAAAGATCTAGAGTATAACAATCTATTTATGAAGTTAGATCAATGTGAATTGTCACTAAAAGCAAAAGGAGTCAGTATTATTGAAGAACAATGTTTAAACACGGTGACAATCCTAGCATTATTTTTTTGCTAAGCTAATTAAGAAAGGAATTTTTTAAAATTTCAAAATGGTCATCAAATCATGTGAATAATTGTACAATCATTCATTAATAGAAAAGCATCCAGCTCAATCAAAGTTCTTATTGTGATATGTCCCATAGAGAACTGTTCCAACACAGATATTTCATAACATACATATCTAACATCTTGAGTTCTTGATACTCAACAAGAAGGATCTTTAGAAAGTGTTTTACAAACACATAATAATTTCAAACTCTATGTGCCCTATAATTGTGTCAACAGTCAACAATTACTTTTGAAACCAACATGCAATAGTAAGGTAAAAGTCAATTCAGATTACATAATATGTATCTTAAACCAGTCACAAAATAGTAATGACATGGTTATTGATCACAATTTTAAAGTCAAAATGGCAGCATAACTTACTATGTGCAGAAGCCCCACTTCATCTACAACATGACCGTCCTTCTATTGTAGTCATAATGAGATGGATTACATACTGTTCAGAGATGATACAAAAAAAGGAAATCACCATGCACATAGAGCATCCTACATTTCAAGGGAGTGATTTTACTTTTTCATATAATAAGAGGTGCATTTAAGAAATTTTGAGAATTCAATCATAAAGGTGCATTCAAGAAATTTTGAGAATTCAAACATACTCTAATGGTTGATATCAATATCATTTTCTTATTCGTTGTTTGAATCTAGAGACTCTTATTGTGTGAAATATAACTCATGCCAAACCAAATTTCATTAAAACCAATCACTTTGTTTTATTGCATAACATCAGGATACGAATATAAAAAAAGATGAGCTGAATGGAGCTAGCATTAAAGCACAATGCCTAGAGTTGAAAAATTTCCACTAACTTACCATCAAAACCATCCAAGATGCATGGATTGAAAGTATCTTCAGAAACTTTTAGCATTTTTGCTCGAGCTGCTAACAAGCCATAATGCAGGTGAAATATTGAAGATTCAAAGAAAATATAAACCAAAGGCACTGGGTTATTATCCCACAAGAATAAAATGTACAGAACATTAGAATGTGTCACAAGGTTCCAAAATAGGGTCATATGTAGATTCAAACAAATGAGGACACAATTGTAGAATTCTTTATCTTTCATTTTGGTGTTTTTTCATTTCCCTTTATGTTACTTAACTTTCCAGAAACACCAAAGGATCCATTATCCAATTAGATTCATGAGGCTCATCCATCTTCAGCACACTATTATTAAATTAGATTCACTAAGCTCATCCATCTTCAGAACACTTATCATCATCTGGAAAGAAATGCTGCCATCATACAAATGATTGTAATTTTTCTTGCAAGCTTGTTACATCTAATCATCTAATTCAAAAGTACCCAATTTATGAAGCTTCAATCACTACCATCATCAATACCTTTCCTTTTGAATAGAAGCAATTATGGTAAAGAAAAAAATTGAAAATAATTTCTGAACAGAAACTATTAGAAGTTGTGCTAGAAATCTAAGGCCCAACTACAAAAGTTAACAAAACATGGCCATTGATACAAACCTTCTTGAGAATCATCCAAAACCTTAACTCCATTTAGACCAGATTTCAAAGTGCTTCTATCTTTTAGACGACCCCTAACCTTACAGGAAGAAAATTAATTGACTTTAAGTGCAAATCATTAAAGTACACATGGAATGATGTGGGATGGTGCTGGTAAAGAATATGCTTACTGTTTGCAAAATCTATCAGATGCATCACCTCCCAATGCCCTTAAGCCTACAGTAGCCTATACAAACACTAGAAAAGCTCATTATAGTGACTTAGCAAATGCCTACCAAAAAGGAGAATCTCAATCGAATTTATATTCGACTAAACCATGAATCTGGTAAGCAATAATATTCTAGAGGGAATGAGAAAATAAGACAACAGAAGGTGCGTTATTTGGAAAACCCTAAAAGTTCAATCTGTCGAAAACCCTAAATCTCAACGAGCAAACATAATAAGAAGAAAACCATAGATGAGTTACCCACCTGATTCATGACGTTGGGGTTAGCTTCAAGAGGAAGCCACCTCTTAGTAGATAAGCTTTCATCTATAGTTGCCATTTTCTTCCTTTTCCACTTCGGGACTAAACTCCTTAATGGCACCAAAATTGACTTCAATCCTTCTCTCCATTTAGTCTACTTTCCTTTGTTGATGCGTGGGAGTGAACGAATGAAGCAAGGAAAACGAGATCGCATGAGGGTGAACAGTGAGAGAAAACGGGAGCAACAAAAAAGAAGGCAGAAGACTTTGGAGAATTTAAGACGTGAGACGTGAGAGAGTTAAACGAGGATAAAATGGAGATTTGGTTGAAAAGATATCAGCTGATGGGATAAAACTCTCCTATAAAGGAGCTGGTTGGGTTGAATCAGTCAACCTAAACAGCTCTTTACCAAAACACCTTTTAAGATTTTTCTTAAAGTCAATAAGCTAAAATGGGTTGACTAGCTAAAAAAGAGATGATAAGCTCTTCACCAAAGAAGGCCATTATCTCTGTCATATACATTCAATAAATCACTACAACAAATACATATAATTCGCAACGTTTTTTTGATAAAATATAGCGAATTGTTTAGACTTTTCGTGACGTTTTAAAAATGTCACAAAAAGATCTAATTTTCTGCAATGTTTTATAAAAACATATCAAATTTGTCAAACTTTTTACGCCATTTTATTAATAAAACATCACAAAATAGAAATCACAACATTTTGTTAAAGAAAACGTCGCAGAAGGGTTCAATTAATATTTAAAAGTATTCATTTCCCACCATTTTGCTCGTTTGTTCTGTGACATTTCTTCTTCTGGTTTCTTCTTCTTCTCTTCCTTTCGGTCCCTAACAAATAACCTCCTCCACCCTTTTCCATTTCTCTCATCTCTCTCTATCTCTCACTTTGAAACCCGAAGCACATCTCTGCTTGATCACACCGGTAAGTTCCTTTTCGATTTTGTATAGGTTTTCATTGATTTTTGCTTTGTTTGATTTGTTTTTGGACTTTTTGTAGTTGATATACGGTTTGACTTGTAGGATTCGCAATGAAAGAATGTAAATCAAAGTTCGATACCAGGAATGCTAAGTGAGTTTCGTTTTCTCTTTTTGGCATTTTTTTATTTTTGTTTTTGAATTAGGTTTTGTTGAGGTCCTTACAGATCTTAGATCTAGAAATTTTCAGGCTCGGAGAAAGTATTTTGAGGACTTTGTTGGCCAATTTGCCCTAACTTCCTCATCATTTATAGAAATTGAGGATGATTTACCAGACATTGAGACCCACATGTAGAATGTTAAAGAAAAGATTTAAAATTCCCTTTATTGCTTTTATCTTTGTAACACCCCATACTAGAGGTTAGAATATTAAAGAAATTCAGTACATTTTATGCTTTGCATATTTGAATATTTGTTTATTTATGCATAAGCATTTTGGACACATACAATTATTATGCATGCATTCATGACATTTTTCGGGTATAATTGAGTTACTGAATGTGATTAAAAGATGTGATTTGGCCATTTTGGTGTATTTCAAGTATTTTGGAATTTTTGGTGAATTTTAAAAAAGTATTGAAATTTTGGACCAATCCTAATGTGACACGTGGATTGATTTAATATTGACAAATGGCTTGCATATGTGGTGACATGTGGTAATCCTAATTGGATGACACGTGAATTATATGCAAAGTATACACGTGGTTTAGGAAGGAAAGTTCTGCAGATGGAGTTTGTTCTTCGTTGACTTTGTTTTACACTGAAAATACTAAGTTGGTTATGGTTGTGTATTTGGCTTCTTCAACGTAAATTTTATGCTTATTTATCCTTTATCCACTGCAATCACTATTGGAACTATTGTTGATTCAAGTAAGTAAATTCAATGATGTTTTGTTGTGTAAATGAATGCATGCATATGAGGTTAAAGAAGTGTAGTTTTGGTGATGAAAGGATTAAACGACGGATTTCTAAAATAGGTTGTGTTGTTATATTGAAATGGATATGCAAAAGTGCTGGAAAATTTGTGTAAAAATACAAACTCTGTTTTGGTTTAGAGAAATCTGAGTATAGTGATTTGTACTGTTATGCATGAAATTGTGGAGTGCTTCTGGAGATGGTTTTAAATGAGGTGAATGACTTTAAATGAAGATGTGGTTAAGTTGTGATATGGAGTTGATGAATTGATAAGTTGTTTTAATGAAATGAAAGAGTAAAAATGGAACAATACATCAGATGAAAGTAGAAAGAGAAAAAAATGCAAAAATTGAAAGTTGCATGTATGAGAGTCGGATTGTGATCCTAAGTATGAAGTTTGGATTTATATATTTTGTGTGTGTACTGATGAGTTAATAAAAGGAGTTAGAGGAATTGTTAGCAAGTATTGGAGTTAATTGATGTGATATTGAGTTTCTGAAAAAGTTACAGTAGAGGAAGAGAGAGTTGATGATGGTAAAATACGTGTATGATCGGTTTTTGTGTTTTGAATATAAACTTGAATTTGAGTTGTTTGGGACTAAGTTGAGTTGATATGGAAATGAATAAGAGGGATAAATCTAAGGGTATAAGTCTATGACGAGGAATTAAGTAGAAGAGAGCAAGAAGATGGAGAAACTTTTCTGAAAAAATATGGAGAATTACGTGCAAAAATCGTGATTCTATAGTAGAAGGTGGTAGTGCAAAAATCAAACTTTCTAATACTGAACAGTTCTGATTCTTTTTGCTATAACTTTTCCATCCGACCTACAAATGACTTGAAAATTAAACCAATGGACTCCTAAGACATTTTTCTTTCTTTCCATAAAAATTTAGAGCCATCTGAATTGATTAGAAAAAGGTTGATTGACTCAAAGTGAGGGTATGTGCTGGAATGTTATGAACTGAAATATTTTTAAGAACATGTTTCGGTATTTTAATTCTAGCTTCATCTGTAGGTTTCTAAATGGATTGATTCTTAATTTGGATTAAAATAGAGACATATGTATACAAATGTCATGAAGAAGTAAAATTTTAATTCTGTCTATAAGATTTTCAAATTTGGCATGAAAATGTGTCTTGGCTTAGGCTATAGAACTACCAGGAATAAAAATCATATCATGTGGTTATTGAATAAAGTGTATTGATTTAGGTCGAATTTGATTGAGCTGTCTTCACCAAAGTTGTAGTTTATTATATTAGATTTAAATTGGTATAAATGTTGTAATTTTTGGAGATTGTAATTGAGAGATATGGGTTGTACAACTTGAATGTATAATCATGCTCTAGCCAAAATTTCAAATGTACACAGTCTGTGATATTTGGAGCATAACTAATTGAATAATAAACCAAATTGTATGATCTTGGTATTCTTAGAAACTTAATACACATAGGAACAATTGTTTAGAATAAAGTGTTATAGAAATACATCATTTTATTAATCTTATTGATGTTGCAAAGTAGACCCGGATGAAGTACTTCCAGCAAAAGATGGAATAGTAATTGAATGTATGAATTTTGGAACTTTTAAAGTACAATTGACGTTTACATTAGTTTAGTAAGAAAATATACCCAAGAATTTGTCATGAACATGCATCATACATATTCAGTATGCATGAATGTGCATAATTGAATTTATAATTGTGCACAATAATGATATGTGTTTGTATTAATTGTTTTAGAGGAACCCATCGAGCAACTGATTCTAGATATTGCTGAGACGTCAAGGCAATAAGCAATAAGGAGATTTTGTAGGTAATTTAGATGGTAAATTTTGTAAGTAATTTAGATGGTCAAATCTGTTTGTAATCCAGTAAGTAAATTTTGGATAGTTCTACTTTGATTGTTTTGTTTGCTATTTGACTTTAATCTATTGAATGATTTGCAAAGCTGTTAGATTGATGTATTTGAATTTTGGCATGAAACTAATAATTGGCTCATTATGTTGAACATGAAATGAATTTGTTTGGTTTTAAAACTGTTAAGTTCTAGTCGTGGGTAAATAGGCATGCTTAGAAGTGTGTGCAGCTGCTTCTGTGACACTTTAATGTCTTCTGTTATTGACACTTAGGTGTCGAGACTTCGATCTCTTCTAAGACACTATGGTGTTGACACTTTGGTCTCTTCTTTATAAGTCCCGTTACTTGCTTCTGTAAATGGATTTAGCAGTCTTATAATTTTTTACTCTGATATTAGTTTGATTTTGGCATAAGCTAAATTGTATTATATTTTTGAAGGGTTTATACCCTCTTGTGTTGAACAATTCTTGTATTTATAAAACTCTGTTTTGTTCTGAATTGCTGTACATGTTGTTGACTTATAGTTTAGTTATTACCTACTAAGCTATATGCTTAGCACGGTGGATTTGTCTCGTGTAGGTTCTAAAAGAGGGACATAGGAACTGGGACAAGACAACTGTGATGGCCAAAGGAGTCTGATTTTTGTTTTGTTATGAATTTTGAGATTATTTTTGGACTTATATCTGATGTCTATAACTCCTGAATTTTTTTTGGATGGGTTGTAATAACCTTAATTCAGGCTGCTTTTCGAAATTATGATATGCGATGTATGTTTGTTGAGATTCTGGTAATGTATGTATAAAGTGTTTTGTATGTTTCGAAATGTTTCGTGTTCAGTGTGTTCTGTGTGTGTGGCACTCGCAATATCCTCCCAGGGGGTATCAGGGCCTCACAATCTTTCAGTCAAAGGATTAACAACATTCCCAAGTTTTGGCACTAGAGTGATCTCTAGCATATTACAAGTCGATGAAGTGATAGTCCTAGTCCGTCGATTTAGATCCAACTACAGCAAGAAACGACACCCCCGTTTAAACTTATAGACTTTCTTCTACTAGGGTTTTATTCACTCTACAAGAAGAGGGTAAATCGAATTGTAGTGGGTACAGAGAATGAGTTGCAGGTGGATTTAGGGCATCTCTTGGCGTTTGACCCTTATCATTCATTCTCCCCTTTACCATCTTCAAGGTTTCTTTTACATACGCTCTTTATCTTTTGCACATCCAAATTTGAGTTTCTAAGTGTTAAGTTTTATTTAAATGGTTCATGTTACTGGTATTTGATCGGTAATTGGTTGAGTGCATTTTATCTTAAAATAACTGGTTTTGTTGAGCATACCACTCTTTTGGTTTGACACCGAAGAAATTGTTTCCGTTGTTGGATATAAAGTCTTTGTTCCTTTTTAAAGATATTTTGTTTGTTTTAGGTGTATTCTAATTACTGCTATTTGGTTAATCAATTTTGGTTATCTTTTTTTAACTCTTGGTCTTAATCAGAATGATATTGAAGTTAAGTAAAGGTGCTTTCTTGGAGAGTTATGTAATAATGCTGATAGCTAAATGACGTAAGACTTTTGAATTTTGTTCAACTGGAAGCAATGATTCAATGAAATAATGATGAGTGGTTACTGGCGTTGAATATTTTTTTAATTTCCATGTATTGGGATATGCTAATAGATTAAGATTTGTACTAAAATTCTTGCTTTTGATGCATAACACAATCTGAAATCTAGTTTGTTCTAAGCAATTTGCTATTCAGAAAGCGAGAGACTTCAAACATATGAATAAAGGTCTTAGTTAGATATGTGGAAAGTTTCTATCAGGATGCAAGACCAGATCCACATGCTTATATTTTAAGTTCTTATTCTTGTTCCTTTTGCAATTTGTTAGGGACAAGTTAGTGAATGAATGCCTAAGAAAAGGTACTGAGCTAGTTCAAGCCATTGTAGATCGTCTATTTCACTTACCATCAACTGAAGATATAGATGGTCCAATTATGAAGCTCCCTCCTCCGACAATGAAATTTCCAAGGGAGAAACATGTACGATGTTCCTTCCACTTTATATAACCATTCTTTAGCTGCGTTGTCAAATTTCCTTTAAATCTGGAAAGTGCAATGTTTTCATTTTCCCCCTGAGATCCATGGTCTTCTTTTTCTAATTTTTGAGCTTTTTCTGTAGAGTGAGGGGAGGAGTGGATGGTGTTAATTGCATGCCTCTTCTAGGAAGGATAATTTGTGCATCACATCTATTTTATTTCTCTATGCCATTTCTCTGAATTAAACATATATGATGCTAGAAGAAAAAGTTTTTTTCTGAATATTTTAGCTTGAAAATCCATTTAACTTCTTATCTTTTGGTTTCAGCTTCCAAAGCCTAAACCTCCTACGAAATGGGAACAATTTTCCAAAGCCAAAGGTATTGATTTAACTATCATGTGCAACGTAGCTGGGCAATAATGAGTATATTGTAGGGCATGTCTCATGTTCATTAAATGTTTGTACTTGTTGAGCAATGGACTTTATGTGTAACATTTGTCTAATTTTTGTCTAGAATAACCATGTTTTTAGTCCTTTGATTGCCTTTTCCTTATTGAAGCCTCCAATCATTAATTTAGTTGCTCCACATTAAGACTTTTGTTAATGTTCTTAACAAAATCATTGTAACATCCAAGCTGCAAGAACATGTCACTCACAATTGTGTGTCCATCTCGGGTTATGTTGATGTCACATAATATTTCTGTAAGGGCATTAACCGAAGTCCTAATATAGAGTGATTAGTAAAATTGGAGGACTGAATTAGAAAGTTTAATGGTTGCTGCAATAACTAGCACATTTGAGTTTGACATCAGCTTCAGCAATCAAGGAATTAACTATTTAATCAGTTTATGAGTTCCTTAGATTTTTATTGATTTAAAACATTCCTGTCGAGCATTCTCAAAATTATATACAATCCTTCACCCTCTGCATCTGTGAAGATTATTACCTTGAAAAGTGGCCAAACTCTGATGAATAAAGCCTTCATATTCTCTAGATGTATCCAAGTGGTTTCCGAAATTGAAGTTGTTTTCCTTTCAGGTTCGCCACGATATGACAAAGTCATTATGCCATTATCACTTTGCCTTTGATGTTGATTTGTAGTTGCTTTGCTCTATAATTATTATCTTATATATCATAGTGATTCTGCTCTGACTTTGCAAATTTGTATCATAGATTGTAGCTATTCCAATGCCTGTAGAATACCAGTATAGGGTAATTTCTTCATCCATGAATTCTTGCTTTATTCACTTGTTGAAATATGCAATCATATCCAATATTATTGTTATAAACCTTGCTCATCTATCCTAGTATAGTATTTCTTCTTATTGTTAAGGTGACTCTCGAAGAAATTATTTGTTGCAATTTGTAGCTATGGTTGCTTACATTATTTGCAACGTTTGTATTAAATTCTTACAAAGTGTTTGGTTTAAATTGTTGCACAAATTTAAGCACAACAATTTACTATTTATTTTATACGATTGCTTTACTGTTTGTGTGTGATATGTGCCTTATGATTGTAATTGCCAAGTGAAGCTATGGTTAGTCATGTACTTGAAGTTTCATAGCTGCTGTTGGTGAAGACATAGTGTCGACTTGTAGTAATCAAAAGAAGCACAAGAAAAGTAAGAAGCCTAATTCATTTAAGGAAGAAGTTTCAAACAATATCTAGTCCTTTAGTGAAGTTGTCATAGACGGATCTCTTCTTCAATCATCTCACGACCGCAAGCACTTGGCGTTTGATATACTGTTACTTCTTCTCCCAAAATTACCCATAACATTTCTTCCTTATCTTATGTCTTGCAAACTTATACAGTGTCTAATGGATGTTCTTTCAATAAAAGACACTGAGTAGTCAGATGATAGATGAACCTTCAGATTAATTAGTGTAATAATTAGTGTATTACGACGTGTTTGCGAATTACAATTAATGTATTTTGATATTAATTATTGTATTATGATATGTTTGCGAATTGCAATTAAATAATACATTGTCTGCAGATATGAAATTCTTGTGATACATGAATAATTATTAAAATTAATGATATACTAAAAAATTGAAGAGTTATTAAATAAATAAAATTTATAAATAATATTGAATAGTTATTAAAGAAATAAGATTAAGATGTTTTTATAATTTTGTCCGTATAAGATTCTAATTATAATAATAAGCCATATTTAATTCCAATAAAGGGCAGATGCATCTTAATTAAGAACTAAAACTAATGACTATGTTTTGTCTTTTGACTTTGCTGTGATGTTTAATTTGGTTTGGAACTCAAGTAACATGCAACTTGAGTTGCATCAATTGTGATTTTTTATTAAATAATAAAACTAGAAGTGTGAAACTATTCTAAGTAGATAATACCCTTTTCGAAAACATTTCATTAACAGTCAATAACTAGAGCTACAATATGCCAAAAATTTATTAGAAATAAATTGTATATGAGAAAAGTTTACATGATTTAATATCTTAAATCTTTTGCATAAAAGTGGCATTATTCTATATGAAGCTTTTTAATTCTAATTGTTAGGACATCTTTGTGAAATTTGATATTGCGTACAGTAGAATAAAGATGAAATCTTTTTGTTTAATTTATCGAATGTCAAAATCACTTTAAATCTTATAGCATGATTAATATACAAACATAACAAGTATAAATATAAAGCGTATCTTATTATGCAGCTTGATCCTTTTCTTGAAATATCTCTTGAAATGTTCCAGAAATTTGTTCATTACAACTACTGTAACTGCTCACATGTTTGACCTTTAATGATATTCACGTGAGCGAATTGATATAACTCTATAAGTAATACATAGAGGGTAAGCAAGATGTGCCAACTCCTTTGGAGTCTAAGTCTATTTATAATATGATTAGGACCTTTTTATAATTTAATTGAAATAAAATTTTATTTAAAATTTAATAGCTTTATAATTAGTTCCAATTAAATATCAATTGAGCTCAAATAAGATATAATATCTCATATTAATTATTAATTATTAAATATCTCATATTCAATCTTAAAGTTTCTCAAACTTTACTGTGAAGTCTAACTTGATTAAATTACAATTTTCTCTCTTCAACTGTTCTTTGTGTGTGACTCATTAGATTTTCAAATATGTCGGTAATATATATAAATTATCATCCTAGGTTCTTAAATATATTGACATTGTATATAAACTATAACCCTCAATCATATTTAGGATTAGATAAATTACATATTGATAATTATTTAATTAAACAATTTATTTTTATAGATCAAGATTGTGTCTACCAATGCTAGATCATAATCATCGAAATATTAGAAATGTCAAAGTAGCTTTGTTTAACATTTTTGTGTTTTATAATTCAATATTTTCATCATATAATATCCCAATTAGACATAGAGTATGAAATTAATATCTATTCTATTTAAATCCAATTATATTTGTTCTACAACATTAGTAATTAACTTAATTAATAACATTTGAAAATTATTTTCTAATTGTTATTCCATATTGGCCAAGAAATTTTTGAATCAATACTAGTCGAAAATAATAGAATATTATCTCTAATCATTTTCGGGTGATGATCTTATTTATCACTCAATTACTTTTATATAGTTTATGCTATATCAAATGGCTACAATTGATCTACTTTTGTCTAAGATAGGTCATAAGTACCTTCAAAATATAGTAATCCCTATATGAGATACTTTGGAGATCTTAAATAAAATGGTCACTTTTACAATCATTACAACAAAAATTTTCATGGATATACAAGTAATGTTCCAAAAAAAATTCTAATATAAGGTGAGTTTAGTGAACTTGTTTCCTAATAAGCACCTACACATTTGTTTAAGTATCTTCATACTTTGGTCTATATAATCAACTTCTTCCTTTATAAAGAAGAAACGTAATATATGCCACCCTTTTTACACTCCATTAATATGTAGTCTCAATAGAACAATGATTACAAATAATTTAGGGATAATACATAAATGTTATATGAATATCATAGTTATGGTATCATTATAATTTTATTTGTAATGCATATTTATCTCTTGGACTTTAACTTTTACATCATTTAATTAAAAGAATATGCATAAGAAAAAAACTTTAAATAATTATGTCATATAAAATTACAACCAATTGATTGATTATAAGACATAAACCAATACTGATCTCTTATGAAATGGATAGAACTCGATGAATGAATAAAAATAAAATGAATTTAACTTCTATAAGGTATTCTCACTTATGATTCAGAATAATTGAAATATTTAGAATTAGGAAATGAGGAGGATTTGAGGCAAACCAATTATATTGCTTCATAAATCCAACCATTTATTTCTTATCTCAGATAGTACAGTCGAATATCTTTAAAATGGGAGAAATAGTTACATACACTTAATTTCATTTTATTAATTTTTCGTTTCTATTATTTTAAACAAAAGTAAAATAAAATAAGTATAAAAAAGAGAAATTAGAAAAATAATTATTAGTTTCATATTTATTTTAGTTTTCATTATAAGCATTTTAAATTATCTTAGTTTTAGATTTGTTATTTCCTAATGGTAAGCAAAAGGAGGGGTGAATTGGGTGTTTACAAGATTTTTCCTAAATGTTACTATCTTAAAAAGACAATGATCATAAATTACAAAGAATGTGTGTATGAGAAAGAAAAAACTAGATTTAACTATGTTTGTAAGTAATAAAGTAAAAAAGTAAAGGAAGAGAGGTGTAAATCGATTTATAAAGGTTCAACAAACAATCCTTACCTATATCAACTCATAAGTGTCTTCCTGGATTTCCAATATAATTCTTCTTTCAAGGTGAAAATTACCTTTGTATAATCTTTAATTAGCAAAGGTTATTCCTTTTTTCATTCTTTCTTTAAGGTGAAGAGGAACCTTCAAACCACATTAAATATTCATAAATACAATGAACCAAAGCCATAAAGGAAGCTTACAACTTAAATAGCTCAACTTTATGACACGACCCGCCTTTTTGGACCGTGTTGGCACTAGGGAATGGGTAGGCTTAATGCCACCAAAACCCGTAGTAAG
>JANSVA010016512.1:0-36239 GCA_025504915.1 Erythroxylum reticulatum | reverse complement strand
AAATCGCAACACTACAGTCTAAACCATAATCAAGCGATCAACTTGATTATTCAACTGTGAATCCATTATTTTAGATTCTTATAATATACATGTTTTCTATACATCTCTATGTATATGTATATTACTAACAAAAGAATCTCGTTACCTTATGACTAGATATATAATTCTCATAAAAAATCAAACTTTTTTATTTTATTAATAATAAATATTTTCATTACAAAATTTTAACTGAAGAAAATTAAGATACATGTAAATACCCTTACTTTCCAGGGCACTATATTTACATAACTCCAACAATCTCCCACTTTCCCTAAAGTAAGTTTGACATATCCCTCATTCTCATCCCTACTAGGAGACCCTCAAAACTCTTTTGATACAGTATCTTCGTAAATGGATCAGCAAGGTTTTGATCTGTGAGAATCTTTACCACATTCACCTCCCCACATTATATTATCTCCCTTATAAGATGATACTTTCTCTTAATGTGTTTGGAAGCTTTGTGGTTTCGAGGTTTTTTAGAATTAGCCACTGCCCCACTATGATCACAATAAAGTATAATGGCTTTTTCTACCTCTAAGACTACCTCCAAATCATTTAGGAAATCATAAAGCTAGATTGCTTCGTTTACTGCTTCAAAAGCAGCAACATACTCAGCCTCTATAGTTAAATCAACAGTACAAGATTGCTTGACACTCCTTTTAAACTATGGCTCCACCTCCTAAAGTAAATATAGAACCAAAAATTGATTTCTTTTAATCAAATTTGATTGGAAATCAGAATATGTATATCCTATCGGAATAAGGTTACTTCTTGAGTAAACAAGCATTAAAATCTTCATCCTACAAAGACACTTAAGTAGACATTTAACAGCAGTCCAATGCTCCATTCCTCGATTGGACAGAAATCTGCTTACCAGTCCCACTATGTAATAGATATTTGGTCAAGTTCAAAGCATTGCATACATTAAAATTCCAACTATCAAAGCATATGGAATATTACGCTTGCATTCAACCTCTTCTTGGGTTTTAGGTGCCTGTTTCTTTGAAAGTTTGAAGTATGTGTGAAACCCCTCTTGGAATCTTGTATGGTGAACTTATTGAGCATATTCTTAATGTAGGTTTATTGGGACAAGGCTATCTGTTTTTTTTTATGATCCCTTATAAGTTTGATCCCTAGAACATAGTTAGCCTCTCCCAAATCCTTCATTGAAAACTATTCATTCAACCATCCCTTAATCATAGATAACATTCCCACATCATTCCCAATTAGCAGAATGTCATCAACATACAGGATTAGGAAAGTAACCTTACCTTCTTGTATTCTTTTGTAAACCCAAGGCTCATCTAGATTTTGTATAAATATATAGGTTTTGATAGACTTATCAAACCTAACATTCCAGGACCTAAATGGTTGCTTAAGTCCATAAATGGACCTTTGCAACTTGTATACCTTATGCTCATTACCTAGCTCAACAAAACCTTTTGGTTGAGCCATATAAATAGTCTCCTCAAGATATCCATTAAGAAATGTGGTCTTGATGTCCATTTTCCATATTTCATTATCGAAATATGTTGTTATGGCCAAAAGATTCCTGATGGATTTAAGCATAGAAACCGGAGAAAAATCTCCTTATAGTCTATACCCTCCTTTTGAGTGTAGCCTTTAACTACCAATCTCATTTTAAAGATCTCTACCTTTCCATCTCATCCTCTTTTCCTTTTGTAGATCCATGTACAACCTATGGCTTTTATACCTGGTGGTAGATCTATAAGGATTTAGACTTCATTAGTGTATATGGCATCTATTTCCGATTCCATTACCTTGAGTCATTTTCTGTATCAGCATCATTAATAGCCTATGTATATGTAATGGTATCCGTTTCTTCTTAGTCTAAGATGGTAATTAAGACTTCTTATAAACCTAGATACCTATCTGGCTATCTCATAACCCTCCTACTACATCTAGGCAGTACTTGATGTTCAAGTTGCTCTTCTAATTCAACTCTTGAATCCATTTCGACATCTTGTTCTATCATATCCAAATTAACTCAGTTTAGATGAAATAGCTAACTCCTTTAGTACTACTTTACTTTGTCCTTTGTGATTTCTCACAAACTCTTCCTCTAGGAAGGTTGCATTTGTAGATACAAATACCTTCCTATCTTGAGGACTGTAAAAATAGTACCCTTGAGTTCCTACAAGATATCCTACAAATAAACATACTTCTAACCATGGTTCCATCTTTATGGATTCAGGACTTAGAATAGGGGTTAGGCAGCCCTAAGTCCTTAAGTACTATAATGAAGGCACTCGACCAGTCCACAACTCTCTAGGTGTTTAGGCACCGATTTGGAGGAGCAAAGTTAAGAAGATATGTTGTCATTTGTATGGCATATCCCCAGAATGATTTTGGAAGGCTAATATAAGACATCATTGATCTTACCATTTCAAATAGATTCCTATTTATCCTCTCAGCTAAACCATTCTACTGAGGTGTTTAAGGAGCTGACAAGTTGGAAACAATTCCATTTTCAATTAAATATTGCTGGAACTCTCCAAATAAGTACTCACCACCTTGATCTGATTGAAGTTGTTTTAATGGCTTGCCTAGCTACTTCTTAGCTTTAGCTTTGAATTCTTTGAACTTTTCAAAGGATTCACTCCTTTTATGCATCAAATACAAATAACCATGTCTACAGTAATCATCTATAAAGGTTATGAAATATTCATAACCTCCTCTAGCTTGTACATTCATGGGCCCACACACATTAGTGTGTACCAGGTCCAACATGAATTCAGAGATGTAAGTCTTGTTGGCTATCTACATTTTGGATGCTAGACCTTGTATCATCCCAAAATTGACATCCATCCTGTTAGAATTGTATGGTATTTTGTTGAATTTGATGCATACCCTGTTGCAATTACAAAGTATTATTGATCACAATATTAATGAATTCTTCCAGTGATGTACCTGAATTATGATAAGAAACTTCTGGTCCATAACAGAAATTATTGTATGTCCTAAAACTATCATGGAAGTAACTTTGTCGATTTTCCCATCCATAACTAAAGTTAGTTTGATCAGTTCATCCTTGGTTATAAGATTAAGAATAAGAATTATAAAAGTAATTTCTTCCATCCATGTAAATTTTTTTAACACAACAAACTCTAAACAAAAAGTGAAACGATGGAGAAATAATTGAAAAGAAAATAATAAAAAAAATAAATATATACAAGGCACCAATTAAAATTAAGAACAAAAACTAAAACACCGCACTCCCCAGAAGCAACGCCAAAATTGATAGCATGTCGTTAGGTTAGTCAAAATAACTAGACTACTATTATAGCAGTGGCGAGTCTAGGACAATCCGACAGAGAGTGTTCAGTTAGCTTTTAAAATGAAATTAATCGGTGTTTAGGTTTAGAGGAGGTTTTGGTTTGGTTTTAAAATAAGAAAATAAGACTAAACTAATTAATAAAAGCAAATTGAAAAAAATGTGTAAAAAAGATGAAAACGGTGAATTCGTTGAGAATCCGATTCTTTAGTTTGATCTCAACCTACATCCTAATTAAACATATTTCAATGATTTGTTGTTCTTAATCCTCTCTTAGAAACTATTAATCGTAGGTTAATCTATTAACTTGAGTTTTCCCTTAGGTGATATTGAATCAAGTTATGTTCATTAATTAAACCTAACTACTAAGTAACCTAGGATACGATCTTTAGATTCAATTGGGTAGTAGCATTAAAAATTAGGAAAATCGATTAATTAAGGCAGTAACCACATGTGATGCGTCATTTAACCTAGTTTATGTTATCCCTAATGATTACGAACCATTAGTCTCTTCAATGAGTTTGTAATAATACTATCCGATGAACACATCAAAATAATCTTTTCACAATATACAAATCCATACACATCGGATAACATAATCAATTTCTAATGAGAGAAAGAAAACACCAAATACAAGGAGAAATACACTTTACTGGGTCGTCGGTGTCGATGTCACCTCTGAACTGGCATGAAAACACTACCCCTCTCTGAACTGGCATGAAAAAACTACCCCTCCATAGGTCTTAATTTGCGTAAGTTTTAATCTTATAAACCCTTAATATTTTACAAGTGCATGATTCATAACGTAGTATTAAACGTGTCGATCCCACGAGGAGGGAAAGAAGTCTAATCCTAAAATCTAAAGCTTGAAAAACTATAAAACTGAACATAAATAATGCCATGGAAAGTAAATACGAGAATTGATTTCAACCAATTAATTCAGAAGTTGAACACGATGGAATCAACAGTTGAGCAACAAGCAACAACAATGGAAATCAACCAAAGAATTTACCAAGTTATGAAAAGGGGCATTTTACCTAACATTAATGCTAACCTAACTAATTATGTGTTAATAGGGTGTCGGTTATAGATGATCCTAGGGCTGATTACTCTCTCTTGAGTTATGACCATTAAACCCTAATTTATAAGCCCTAATTGGATTATGAAATTTGTAATCTCTCAATTAACAAAAGGCTCATAACTTTAATTAGATCTAAAGCACTCTAATAAACTATCGGGACTCACACGGGATTTCTTTTTGCACAATTACAAATATGATTAGTTATTGGTTCTATTGAATCACCTATCTCTCTCTAATCTAATTCAATAGTTTTTATCCACTTCCCTCTCTCAGTTTATTACCAAATAATGCAACAAATCACAATACCTAATTCAAATAACACAAAATTAACTCGGATAACATTAAATCAAAACAAAATCCTAAAAGGGAGTTAGAACATCATCATCATTCTACCACATATAATCATACAATCCATCCCAACTTTACACATAAATAAAATTGAAAAAAGAAGGAAATAGAAACATGAAATGGACGATCATGGAAGGCAACGTCATTGAAAAACCTCCTGATCTGGGAAGCACATCGAGGCCACTTCTTCTTCCTCCTTCTTCCTCATCCTACTCTCTTTCTCTTCCTCTTTCTCTTTTAGGATTTACAAAAGCTATTGAATGAAGACTCCCTCTTCTGCTCACATTATGTTCTTCTTATAGCTTTTCTATTTAGGTAACATAGGGTCTTTTTTATGGTTCGAAAAGGTCGAAAAGTCCCTAAAAAATTTGAGTCGGGCAGCATCTCCTTGTCCCGAAGCTAGCAACAAACGTGGCCTATATGACATGATCATAGCATGCAGGTCATGCAGGCCATGATTGTGGGTTAATCCTAGAGCTTCTATCACGATCGTGGCCCACCTACCACAATCATGGGTTTGTGTTATGGCCTGAGTTCCCTACGAAACTCCTATGTTCTTTGATATTGATCCTAAAACACTAGCAAACATAGCAAGGTACCATAAAAACATAATATTGATGCTCAGAAGCTTGTACTAACCCATAAAACAGAAATAATTAACAAACTAACATAACTCTAACCTAAATATATACTAAATGATCGAATTAACTGCTAAACACATATTAAACTATGCCCTCAAATATGATGCAATTTACACTTATTAGGTCTTCTCACGGTGGAGAGCTTGCCACTGTGTTTATGCTCTCCTAAAGCTCCTGAAATTCTATAGCCGAAAACACCTTCCCATTCTTTCATTAAAAACCCTATTATCACCCCCTCCTAGTATATATTAACACTAGGTTAAATGAGGGGTGAGGTAGCATTATGTCACACCTGTGACTTGGTGTGTCATGGGTGTGACACACCATATATAGGAGTGAGGAATAACTTATCCCTATGCATTTATATTGCACAGCTTTAGCATGGCCGTGTGTTAATGCTTATGATCCTGTCAAATTAATATTGTCGTGAGTTTTTTTTATCCTTTTCCAACCGAAGTGTAGTCCTCCATGTCCATCCATCCACCATTTATCATATAACTTTGTTTTATACTTAAAAAGCTTGGCAACTAGCTTGTATGGGAGTTAGATCATGAGCATGAGATGCTTGTGAAGTAAATCACTTGTTAATATAGAAATAATGTATAATATGTAGAATACACAAGAAAGGGGGGTTGAATTGTGATAAATCGTCTAAGATATTAATCTTTAGAATCTTCTTGATTTTCTTTACAAATTCAGATGATTACAAAATAATTCACTTAATTTGATGAACAATGTAATAACGAAAATTATTATCTATTCTTCTAACAACAAGAAAATTAAAGAGATAAGGGTTAGAAAATGTGATGTTGTAATTTATACTGGTTCACCCTTAACCTTGGGTTACGTCCAGTCCTCAGAGTTTGTTTGAGATTTCACTATACTCTTCAACATTACAAGTCTTATTTCTACACTTGCAGAGCCTCTTCAAGTCTCTCTCACAAAGTATTCTTTATCTTCTTCTTTCGCCTCTCCAGGTTCTAGCCTTTCTTTCGCTTGGAAAGATATCGTTTAAGCTTCACGTTACAGATGTATTTGCTCTCTTTCTTTCGCACTTCAGTACAAAGTTTCTCTAAGTTTCGAACAATCGAATTTTCTCTCTTATATTATTGTTTTAGTTTACAAATATAACTAGTATTTATAACCTAAATCATCAACTGTCTTATTGAGAAATTTGTTTCTTGAATCTTCTAGAAACCGTTATTAGTTAAGTCCTGTAACTAACTCCAACTAACTGACTGACTGACGATCTAGAATATTTTTCATTTGCATCTTCTGGTATTATGCTTCGTCTAGTGTTATGGTTCGCCTGGTTTTATACTTCGTCTGGTGTTGTACTTTGTCTAGTGTTATACTTCGTTTGGTATTGTACTTCGTCTAGTGTTACACTTCATCTGGTGTTGCACTTTGTCTAGTGTATCTAAGACGCTTTGTCGTATTCAACTTTTAATTAAGTATCGACTTGAGATGACCATTTGTGTTACTTACATTTATCTGCGCACTTAACAAACTCATTAAAACAATTCACGCACTTCTATGATCATTATTATTTGATTGTCAACAAAATTAATAGAAGAAGTGAAGTCTTTTTGACTTAACAATCTTCGCCGTTTTTATGATAAAAATAATCATAATATTAGAAGATAAAATAATATTCAGATGACAGAGGAATAACGAAATGATGTACGGAAGAATATCAAATAAAGCAATACACAAGATATGCATAAGATATATAATGCTTTCTAATATTCTCCACTTTTCTCCCCCTATTTGTTATTAATCAAAAGGATAGTTCATTTCAAATGGTTCAAAATTTTAGAATACATGTGCTAAATATCAGTGCGGATCGTCTTGAGGTCTTATTCAATAGAAACATGTGGAAGTGCTATTTCCTCATGAAAATCACCCACAGAATCACCTAGTTCATCAACCTTAGTATGAATTTCCTTAATGTTTTTAGCTAAGGCTTCCTGAACCTCTTTCTGCTTATGACTAGCTTTAGTCCAATTGATGAAATGCTTCAAGAGCTCTGAATTTATAGTAGCCTCTTGTAGTATTTCACTAAATGGATGAGGATGTTCAAAAATAGATGGTTTTCTAGGTGAATCGTCTAATTCTATGATTTTGATTGAGGGTACTTTGAAGGTTTGTTTTCCTCTAGCGATATCAAGATCATTAGGTATGGTTAGTTTGTAAACTTGTTACCCAAGAAGGTGTAAAACAATTTTAACTGAAGGTATGAAACCTAAGGGTCTGAAATGAATGATTAAATGCATAAAGATTTCTATATTGAAATTGATACCTTCAATTGTGATACTTCTGTACATTCCTTCTGAAACTGTGCCAACTACCTTAAAACTTTCTTCTTTGGTAGAAGCTCCAAATTGACATCCTGATTCCCTTGATATGTGATGTGATACATAAACACCCATAGGTTGAGCTGCATGAAATGTATCGTCTATATTCTTTACTGCTACTTAAATCTGTTCTGCTATGAGATCATGTTCATGCCCTTCAGGAAACATCCTCTTCTTCCCTTTTCCTTCGTTTATTACGGGGGTTGGACATCTTGGTTGTACATTTGGTACAATCTTTATTGTTGTCCTGCTTATTATCGGATAAATTGTATAACGATCTTTTGTAATATTCATTGGATATGGTTCTAACTTTTCATCTCGCAGAATACCATATAGTCTTTGTTCTTCATAACTTAGAAGATGTATCATCTGATCGTTTACTAGTATAGGCTCAACTTGTACCTTGGTTGTCTGCTTAGAAGGTTCTTTGATATTAATTGAACTTTTTTTTGATAATTTATTAATTCTTCTATGACCTTCATTTTCAAATCCTTTTTTCTTTATTTGTTGAGGAGAGTTGTAAAGTACTAGCGGGTGTTCAACAGTTTATGCCTTTTGTGAAACGTCAGATGAAAAAACCTTTTTCTGACTAAGCTTCATCTTCTTTTGTTCTTTTGTTAGTTTGGAAGAGAGTTGTTGTTGAGGCTTCTTCCTTTCAAATACTAACTTCCTTTTTATCTTCGTCTCTTCAGATGATTGTGCTAACTGAATTTGAGGGGTAGAGATAATTGATTTGGTAGGCTGCTGTTGTTGCTCTTGCTTTTTTTTACTCTTAGAATCTCCACTATGAATCAAAACTTTTTGCTTCTTTTTTTTGTCATAAGGTCAATAGTCTTGGTGACCTTCTTGACTATTTATGCCATTCTAATTGGAGCATCTCAGCCTTCCTTTTTAAAGACACTTGATGAGATGATTGTTGAACCTTGCTTTCCTCCCTCTATAGAATCGTCTTGACCCGTATTGGCACATCAGACGATTGCTCAACCTTTTCCTTTGTGGAAATTCTTCCTATTGATCGAGATTTTGCATGTATTTCAGATGAAACATGTTCAGTCTTGCTTCATCTTACTAAAAACTCCTCCTCAGACTTTGCTTTCGGTGTAAAATCTACATCTACTTCATCTTCAATCTTGATTCCCATTTTGTGAATAGTAGAGGCATTAATAACACTCTTAACATTCATCTTCACTATGTTTCCTCTATCAATTAAGATTCTAGATTCTTTGAAGAATCTTGTCAATAGCATAGAGTAAGGTAAAAATCTAAAATAATCCTCCCTAGCCTTTATCATGTTCTTCATAATCAAGAACAGAAGATTAATGGGTTAGTGAGTAAGTAGATGAAACAAACAATGTTCATCATTCATTGTCACTATGTCCTTTGATCCTTCTCTTGGTAGAATACAATGGTCAAGAAGTGAATGAAGAATCCTAGCCTTTGGAATGAGGGTTGAAGACTTCTTGACTCCTGGATTACTGCATCTATATAGTTGTCGATTGATGTTAGCTTTGTCTATACGATCTTGAGCGATCCATTTTGTATTGTTAAATAGTTTTGCTCTAATGCTTGGACACCCAATATCCTTCTTGATAGAATCTTGTGTGACTATTACCGACAACCCATCTACCATCGATACTAAAGTGTTGTCCACCACCTTTGCATTCTTCCATAACTCATATATTTCATTTAGATATACCGTCTTGCGAATGTTGAGGAAATTTTTCCAGCCAACTGTTTCAATTTCTGGTTCGATATCCATATGATTTTTCTTCAAAGACGTGAAATCGACGTGTCTCCCATAGATAAGAGTTTTCAACATTTTTTATCTGTAACAAATAAACACTAAACATTGAAATGTATTTCGCTTAACGAAGAAAGGTTAGTATAAAAAGATAAAGATATTAAAAAAGAAGAACTTAAAGTTTAGAACAGAGTGTTGAATCGTCTTTGTTGAGAGCACTAAACAAGTTGGTTTTGAAATGTTTCAACAAAATTCTAGAGTGTAAGGTATTTTAAAATCTTGAGAAGATTTCTTTTTTATATATACTCTTGAAAAAATTACCGTTTGTAACTTATCGTTACTATTTTACTTAAAACTTACTACTTTTTGGCTTCTTCTATACGAATCGGCTAGGTTATGGAGTGTCAGACGAATGGCCATTTAACATTACCATATTCAAGTTTTGGATGATTTCCTTAAATCTGTCTTCACTTAAGGGTTTAGTGAAGATATCTACCTATTGTTGGTTCATCTCAACGAATTGTAGATTGATGATCCCTCTCTGTACATAGTCTCTTATAAAAATGATGTCTAACTTCAATATAATTTTCCCTTGAGTGCTATATTGGATTCTTTGAGAGATTAATCACACTTGTGTTGTCACAAAAGATTGGAATATGATCTTCTTGGATAGAATAATTTCTAATTGATACTTAATCCATAACATCTGTGAACAACAACTTGTGGCTGACATGTATTTAGCTTCTACAGTAGATAAGGCAATTGAACTTTACCTCTTGCTTGACTAAGAAATTAAATTATGACCAAGAAAGTGACAACCTCCACTTGTACTCTTTCTATCAATCCTATCTCCAGCATAATTAGCATCACAGTAGCTAATTAATCTGATTTACCTTTCTCATACATTAAGCAAAGATCAGTAGAATCTGTTAAGTATCTCAATATTCTTTTGATAGTAATATAATGAGATTCTCTAGGATCTGCTTGAAATCTTGCACACAAACAAACACTAAACAATAATTAGGTTTGCTTTCAGTTAGGTAAAGCAAAGAACTAATAATTCCTCTGAAAAGAGTTTGATCAATCTTCTTACCAACTTCATCCTTAGACAAGAGGATTGAAGGATGCATAGAAGTTGACATGGGTTTGACATTCTCCATTTTATATTTGACTAAAAGTTCTTTAATATATTTTTGTTGATGAATAAAAATCTGTTCTTCAGTTTTTTTAATTTGTAAACCAAGAAACAACTTTAATTCACCCATCATACTTATTTCAAATTCACTTCTCATAAGATTTTCAAAACTTGAACATAATTTCTTAGAAGTTGCACCAAAAATGATATCATCTACATATATTTGTACAACTATAAAATCATTTCTAATATATTTCCTAAATAGAGTCTTATCTACTTGACCTCTAATAAAGTCATTTTTAATCAAAAATGAACTCAGACGATCATACCAAGCACAAGGTGCTTGTTTTAATCTATATAAAGCCTTATGAAGTTTATAGACATACTCTAGTTTATCAATGTCTTCAAAACCAGGGGGTTATTTTACATAAACTTTTTCATCTATAAAACCATTCAAAAAAGAAGTTTTACATCCATTTGAAATAGTTTTATATCATGAAAGACAACATATGCAAGCAAAATCCTAATGGCTTCTAGTCTAGCTACAGGAGCATATGTTTCATTGTAATCTATTCCTTCTTATTGATTATAGGCTCGAGCTACTAATCTAGCTTTGTTAAGGTTTACTTTTCTTGATTTCTCTACTTTATTTTTGAATACCCATTTGGTTCCTATGATAGATTTATTAGATGGTTTATGAGCTAGAGACCAAACTTTATTCCTTGTAAATTAATTTAACTCCTTTTGCATAGCTAAAATTCAAGCTTCGTATTAAGAAGCTTCATCAATTTTCTTAGGTTGTAATTCAGAAACAAAAGCTACATTTGCTTCTCTTCTAAATTTATACCTAGTTATCACTCCTTATAATGTTTCTCCTATAATTAGGTTTTTTTGGGTGAGAAGATTTATACTTCCAGTCTTTTCTTAGACTAAAATTTTCAAAAATAGTTTCTACCTTATCAGATGAATCGTCTGGTGGTGACATGTCTAAATTTTTAACTAAAGGGGAAGATAGAGTTTCATTATCATAATCATCTCTTTTATCTAGATGAGAATCATCATCAAATTTTACATGCATTGACTCTTCAACAATTTTAGAAACAAGATTATAGACTCTATAAGTTTTAGAAGTAATTGAATAACCTAGAAAAATTCCTGAATTGAACTTAGAATCAAATTTATCTAACTTTTCTTTTGTATTTAATATAGTGCATTTGGAACCAAAATGATGGAAGTAAGATATATTTGGCTTTCTTTCTTTCCATAATTCATATAGAGTTTTATTTAAAATAGGTCGCAAAAATACTATATTTTGAATATAACAAGCTATATTTACAGCTTCTACCTAGAAATACTTAGGAAGATTCATTTCACATAGCATAGTCCTTGCCATTTCCTGAATCGTCCTATTTTTTAATAGTATTCTTAAAACCTAAACCGCTCTTATCATTTGGATGTCTATATCTTCCAATCATATCATTCATCCTTTGTGTACTTTCTGTAAATGTTGATAAATCTGCTGAGAGATTGTTAATCCTTTGTTTTAGTTGATTAATTTCCTGATATCTATCTACAATTACTTTCTCTTTCATATCGTCTACTTATTTCTTAAGGCAGATGTCTTCTTTTTCTAAAAGTTTTGTGTTCTTCAAATTTTCAGCAAATTTCTTTTTCAATAACCAATATTGTTTTAAGATAATATGTGAATCTTCTAATAATTCTAAATAAGCATCCTGAAGATCATCAAAGTTAGAAATTACCTCATCATCGCATTCCCTTTTAGCTAGCAAGCATATATTTGCTTGCTCCAATGTTTCTAAGTCGAATTCAAATTCAGACGAATCCAGATCTTTCTATATTGCGATCATGCTCTTTCTGTTTTCTTGACTTTTCTTCTATTTTCTTTTTAGCAACAGGCATTCAGACTTGTAATGTCTTGGTTTATTGCACTCATAGCAGACGATAGAACTTTTCTCATTCCTTGAATCATATTTGCTATTCTTTTTAAAAGAGAAGCGTTTATTTTCCCTTGATTTCTTTTTCCACATCCTCCTAATCTTTCTTGAAATGAAGGATAGTTAATCATCATCTTCACTTGAATCTTGATCAGATTCACTAGCATCATCTTTCTTGATTTCTTCAATCTTTAATGCTTTTGAAGATGTGCTTCTATTTTTCTGTATCTTCTGATTCTTCTGACTAGCCTTTAATGCAATAGATTTATCTCTTCTGGGTTTATCTTCTGCATCAAGCTCTACTTTATGAATTTTCAGTGAACCAAGCAATTCATCTAGCTTCAGCTTACTTAAATCTTTGGTCTCTTGGATTGCTGTTACTTTAGGTCTCCATCTTTTTGGAATACTTTTAAGGATCTTTCTGACATGATCTTGACTATCGTAGATTCTCCCTAGAGCTTTAAGTCCGTTAACAATTGTTTGGAATTGTCCAAACATCTGATCAATAGTCTCATCATCTTTCAACTTGAACAATTTATATTAATGAACAAAAATAATAATATTGGATTCTTTCACTTAATTTGTGCCTTCATGTGCAATGGCTAATGTGTCCTACATTTCCTTTGGAGATTTGCATCCATGAACCTTATCATGTTCATTTTTTCTTAGAGCACAATATAAAAAGAACTTGGCCTTTGAGTTTAACTGAAAGCGAGCTTTCTAATCTGCCGAACATTTGTCACGAGAGATGATATTCCCTTCATTGTATGTTGGTGTATATGGACAATTTTCAATGATATCCCAAAGATCAATATTTGTGGATTCTATAAAGAGCCGCATCTTGTCCTTCCAATAATGATAAGCTTCACCATTGAATGCAGGGGGTCTTGTGACTGAGGCACCTTCTGCTATAAAAACATGTGAGTCAGTTATGGATCTTTGTCCTCACTTTGTAACAGTGTTTCTTGGAAACCTTGCTTTGATGCCTACTGAAGCAAATCACATTTTAATATAGAAATCATGTATAATATGTAGAATACACAAGAAGGGGGGTTGAATTGTGATAAATCGTACAAGATATTAATCTTTAGAATCTTCTTGATTTTCTTTACAAATTCAGATGATTACAAAACAATTCACTTAATTTGATGAATAATGCAACAACGAAAATTATTATCTATTCTTTTAACAACAAGAAAATTAAAGAGATAAGGGTTAGAGAATATGACACCGCGATTTATACTAGTTCACCCTTAATCTTGGGCTACGTCCAATCCTCAGAGTTTGTTTGAGATTTCACCATACTCTTTAGCGTTACAAGTATTATTTCTACACTTGTAGAGCCTTTTCAAGTCTCTCTCACAAATTATTCTTTATCTACTTACTTAGCCTCTTTAGCCTCTGGCCTTTCTTTCTCTTGTAAAGCCTCTCTAGGCTCTAGCCTCTCTTTCCCTTGGAAAGATATTGTTTGAGCTTTAAGTTACAGATGTATTTGCTATCTTTCTTTCACACTTAAGTATAGAGTTTCTCTAAGTAAGTTTTGTACAATTAGATTTTCTTTCTTGTATTGTTGTTTTATTTTACGATTATAACTAGTATTTATAACATAAATCTTCAACTGTCTTCTTGAGAAATCCACTTCTTGAATCTTCTAGAAACTGTTATTAGTTGAGTCCTATAACTAACTCCAACTAACTAACTGTCTGACATTCTAGAATATTTTTCATTTGCATCGTCTACTATTATGATTTGTCTGGTGTTATACTTTGTTTGGTGATATACTTCGTCTGGTGTTATACTTTGTCTGGTGTTGTACTTCGTTTGGTGTTGCGCTTCGTCTGGTGTTGCGTTTCGTCTAGTACGTTTTGTTGTATTCAACTTTTACTTAAATATCATTTCGAGTTGATCATTTGTGTTACTTACATTTATCTGCGCACTTAACAAACTCATCAAAACAATGCAGACACTTCCATGATTATTATTATTTGATTGTCATCAAAATTAATAAAAGAAGTGAAGTCCTTTTGGCTTAACAACTTAGTTGCTAGTTGTCTTCGTATAGGAGTTGCATGGTGTTGGCTGTTGACATTATCATGAGAAGGCAATTGCCACCTATCCATCATCTAGCCATCACCTTCTAAAATACCAAGTTATTGTTATCATGGACAAGTTGTGGCTATGAAAATCCATGCACAGTTGTGAGTGATTGCTCACGGCTCTGCATTTTTTCTAGCTTTGGCCGTAAGCAACATGTACTTCTTTATGTTTTCATTTTCTTATCTTCTTTTTATCTTTATTTGGTCTAATCTTCATTCTTTTTCCATAAAGGCAAGTGGATATGATTCTTTGGAAAATGGCCCAAATGTAGAGCTTTCAACTCACTTTAGTTCCATTGCTTTCGAATTGTACGCAAAACTATATATGAACTAAAGTAAGAATCTTAAGCAATTTTATAACATTAATCACTAAGTGTAATGGAGTAAATGTAAGCACATATCAGAACATAAGGTCTCTAAAAGTTTTTGCTACACCAAATTCCTAGGGCATTAGCTCAAGCATGGTAAGTGACACTGTGTCGTAACATTAGTCAAAATAAACTAGACTATTATAATAGTGGTAAGTCTAGGTTAATTCCACATAGAGTGTGTGTCAAGTTATTGAAAAGAAATTAATTAATGTTTATGTTTTCCTTTGGGCAGTTTGTATTTTTTTTAAAAAGAAAATAAAATAATGCTAATTTAAGTAACAAAAGTAATTTAAATAAAACATATAAAAAAGAATGAAAGTGGTGAATTCATTGGCAATCCGGTTCTTTGATTCTATCTCAGCCTAAACCTTAATCAAACACATTTCATTGAGTTATTGTTCTTTCACCTCTTCTTGAACTATTAATCATAGGTTAATCTATTAACACAAGTTTTCCCTTAGGTATTATTTAATTGAGGTACGATCGTTAATTAAACCTAATTATCGATAACCTAGGATACGATCTCTAGATTCAATTGGGTAGTAGCATTAAAAATTAGGAAACTGATTAACCAAGGCAATAACCCCATACAATGCATCATTTAACCTAGGTTATGTTACCCCTAATGATTACGAAACATTAGTTGCTACAAATGAATTTCAAATATAACAATTACGAATTATATTTAAATTCTAGTAAAGGGTTTATAATAAAATGATCTAATTAACACATTCAAATCATTTTTTCATAATATCCAATGGGTTCATACACAAATAATCGAACGATAACAAGAATACAATTATCCATACACACAACCCAAATCAATTAATGAAAGGGTTTTAGTTGTGTGTAAGTTTTAATACTAACGCTCGATAATTTGCAAATGCACGGTTCGCTAGTATAGTATTAAAGTTGTCGATCCCACGAAAAGGGAGTTAATGTAATCCTCAAATATAAGGTCAAAAATAATAACAGAAATCCAAGATGCAATGAAACTAAAATCAAGAATTTAATTCAATCAATCAAATTAAGAATCAAATACGAATATACTAATTATTAAGAAATTACAACACACCTAAGTATCAATCGAACGAAATTACCAATTGATAGAAAGGGAATTTTGACTAATCATGGTTTTCCGATGTGTGTAAGTTTTAATTAATTAACCTCGATTAATTAAAACTTACAACACACGCTCAAGAATCAACCTAAAGAACTACAAATTTAGAGAAAGGGAAATTTTACCTATCTTTAAAGCTAACATAATCGATTATGAATTACTTGATTATTGGTTCTAGACAGTCCTAGGGTTGATTACTCTCTTGAGTTATAACCATTAACCCTAGTTTATAAACCCTAATTAGATTATGGGAATTCAATCTCTCGACTAGCAATCTATCGAAAACCCTAATTAGACATAAAGTTGTCCAAAAACTATTAGAAACCTATGTGTTCTCTCTTTGCACAATTTACTTATTTGATTTAATTCTCATTTTATTAAATTACCAAACTCTCTAGACCAATTTAATTAATTTTTAGTCGATTCACCCTCTCAGTTTCTCACCAAATTATGCAATTGTAGAAATTAAATCACAATAAATCTTGTAAAAACATAAACAGTCAAATTTCATCAAATTAAAGATAAAACCCTCAAATGTTAGTTTAGAACATCTCAACATTCACAAATCCTATCATCATACTATTATTCCCAATTCAATACAATAATAAAAATGAAAATCAAACAAGAAATACGATCTGAATGGAGATGGGAGGAAGCGATGTCGGGAAACTCCTAATCTAAGAAGTACATCAAATTGACTTCTTCTCCACTTCTCTCTTCCTTCTTCTCCTTCTCTATCTCTTAACAATTCTCTCTAGGGTTTCTCTGAAAGTGGATACTACAAAAGCTACCTCCTCTTCTTTGTCTTATTCTTTAAATACCTTTTGTGTTTTAAGTAGCCCTAGGGTTTTTTAGGGTCAAAAAGGTCTAAAAATTACTTGATGTTTTTGAGTGTCTGTGTGTCTACCTGACGTAGGCCACAATTATGGCATGTATTCGAGCCTTTTATCGTGATAGTGGCAAGCAAGATACGATCGTGGGCCATGTCTTGGGTTTCTATCATGATTGTGGCATATGGGCTACAATCGTGGGCTGACTCTAGTGTTTTTGTCACGAACATGGCCTATTGTGCCATATTTGTAGGCCGTTGTTTTGGCTCGAATATTTTTGAAACTTCTTCGTTCTTTGATGTTGACCCTGAAACACTAACAAACACATCAAAAAACATAATAATTAAGCTCAAAGACATATCCTAACCTATAAAACACTTAAAATATAAATAATTAGCAAACCAACACAATTCTAACCTAAACACATACCAAACGATTGAATTAAAATTAAATATGTATAAAACTAAGCCCTAAAACATGATGCAATTCACACTTATCATTACTTATCATTAATGCTAACCTAACTGGTTAAGAATTATCGGTTTGTTGGTTATAAACTATCCTAGGGTTGATTACTCTCTCTCGAGTTATAACCATTAACCCTAAATCATAAACCCTAATCAGATTATGGATGTTGGAATCTCTCAATTCACAGCTTATCTAAATCCCTAATTAGTTCTAAAGTTCTCTAATAAACTATCAGAAACTATGCAAGATCTCTCTTCACACAATTTCTCAATTTGATTCAATTTTTGTTTTATTAAATCACCTAACTCTCGTTAGTCTAATTTAATCATTCTTCATTCGATTCATCCTCTTAATCTATTATTGAATTATGCAATCGCAAAATTAAACCAACATGAATCCAATAAACAAACAAACAATCAAGTTTCCATTAATTCAAGAATAAAATTTTGAAGCTAAGTGTAGAAAATCCTCAACATTCTAGATCCTATAATTAATTATTCAATCCAATTCTATACAAGAACAAAAAAATTAAATAAGAAATACAATCTAAACGGATGATGGGAGGCAGCGAAGTCAAGAAATATCCTGATTTATGAAGTTTGCCGAGTCAGCTTCTTCTCCTCTTCTCTCTTCCTTCTTCTTTTCCTCTATCTCTTGATGAATTCTCTCTAGAGTTTCTTAAGGTGGCTAATGAAAAAGCTTTTTTTGCCTCATTTTCTTGTTCTTTAAATATCCTTTTTGTATTTTGAGTAGCCCTAGGATTTTTCATCATCTGAAAGATCCAAAAAGTCCCTCAAAACTTGACGTTTTTTAGTGTCTGTGTGCCTGCCGACGTAGGCCATGATTGTGAGCCATTTCCTAGGCTTCTGTGTAGCATACCACTCTTATAAGACATATACCCAACATTCTGGAGAACATTTGAGCACATACCCCACAAGAATGGCATGTTAGAGCAATCACATTTTCATATTCAAGGCATCATACACATAATATTCATAAAATCATTTTTCCCATTTCACTCGCAAACATAATTACATTGTAGCATTACATCTCATAATCCACATTTCTACATCACAAAAAACCTGAGAGTTTGTTGTCCTATACAAATTATCTTACTTGAAATGGGATGCTAACAGAAACTTTCTAACTAAACTCCTCAGACATTAGCTGACTAGACCTTTGAGCCATTCTTGAATCCAAAATGGACAATACTAGATTTCCTTAGACGCTAGGCTCCCCAGTACTTGAAAATTAATGTTGCAATTTTGATGATTTCGCAAACTCAATGAGTGAACCATCATCAATGCACTCACTCATTTTAAAACACAAATATCAGGAGAATAAAGCCAATTTCACAAATATATCACATTATTCATAATCAATTCTCATTCATCACATCACTCAGTTTTTATACCAAATCACAATATAAATATCATATTTTACAAGCATATTAGGATAATAAACATTTTATAAAGTCATCTCAGAAAAATCCAATCACTCATCTTATTCATTCATATCATTAACATATACAAAGGTATTTCATATCACTATTTAACACAAATCAATGGTTTGTTCCAATCATTATCAGGATATATGTAAGGATATGTATATTCAAATGCACATGAGACTCCACTTCCATTTTTATTTTTGTTGTGACCGAGTGGCTATTTAATTATCCCATATCTATTGAAGATATTGGGCTCATTTTAGATACTGTCTTGTAGCCATTGTGGATACCAAGCTCATTAATAACTTAGCCTGTGGCTCTGTGTGCATATTTCTTGAGCTTTAAGCTCTTTTTCACATTAGTCACTTCGGTCACAACTCCTTTATTTGATCGTGCATATTAATGTCATGAAATGCATCATTTCACATAATATACTATCAATCGTTTTCATTTAGTATGCATAGTCATTTATCACATTCATCAGATCTAAATCTGGCATTCAACATTCAGTAGAGCACTCATTTTTCCATATTCACATACAAGTAGATAACTCTTCTAATACATTCCCAAATATCGGACCCCTGAGACTATCAATGTCCAAAATTATAACAATCTCATAGGTAACAATTCAATAATTGGAATTTAAACAAAAAAATTGAATATAGTGAGTAAACATTTAGGCTGACTCACAATATGCTCCAGATTAGCTATTACCTTGATGATCGAAAAATGTTTAGATGTTGTCTGTCAATTTGTGCTTTTATATTATGGAATACACACATATTTACATATTACTAACTTGTTTAATCAAATGAGTACTCGATCATACAAATGTATATATGTTATGTTCAATACATACTCAATTGACTATCCCGGGTATGTAATCTTACTCATAAATCTTGCTCATTCATTCATCCCAGCTTGTATGTATCTTGTTTGCAATTATGTTATGCATTAAGTATGTTTCATTACTCTAAATTCATCAATCATACATTCTTGAAACCCTTTCTAATATTATATTTACAAAATTTCCCAATTCTCATTCAATCATGCCTAATTCATTACTTATATCTTTTGAATAACATTTGCATTTATAAGAACATCCTTATACCATTAACAACTTATACTTCTCAAATTAATATATGTTGATATTAAACAATCCATTCCTTAAGTTATAACATCAATTAGCAACCTAAACTCTTTAAACACTTAACCAATTGATTTAACATCAAACTAAGTTCATTTTAAGCCCTAATAAAGTCTAAAAACACCAATGTATAGTGTCTTATCCATCTATGATTCAACCAGAGCACAAAACCTAAATTTTCCTCGCTTCCAAGCATTTCCACAATTGTGGGAAGGAACCATACAATTCCTACAATCGTGGGATAGGTGATCCTTAAATTTCACCTTCATTTTCCTTCAACTTTTCTTATAAATTTTGGCACCTTCATGATAGTTCACCAATTACACCTCAATTATACCTTAAAAATACTTCACTTTCTCATCAATTCATCCCTAAAACAATCTATAACCTAGGGTTTCCATACATCAAGAACAAAACCAATTCATTCATCAAATTTCAAGCACATCTCATCATCAACCCTACAGGCAATTCATCTCAATTCACCCCTAATCAATCTTCATGGATTTTATGGTCAGATATATCATAATGAAGCAATCAATTACTTACTTATTTAGCTCAAGGTCTCCTCAATTTAACAATCTAAGCAAGCCTTCCAAGTATTTAAACATACACCAAGAGCAAGATGGGATAAAAGGGTTTCAATTGTAAGATGAGGGTTATAAAATTTTGGCAAAAATTAAAGAGTTATGGAGATTATGTGAGGGCGATATTGCTGAGGGGAAAGAAGGAGAAAGCTTAATACCAAAACATGAAAGAAGGTTGTCCTGTAAGGGTGAAAGTCGTGGGTGGAAGTGCATGGTGGAGAAGTGGGACACATGTCTTGCCACTTGTCAAATGGAGAGTCAAGTCATGTGTCTTCCTCTTACCCTACCAATTGTCAATCCATAACTAGACCATTTGTCATTTAATACTGGGCCATATGTCATACAATTATACCACCATTTGTCACTAATTTATTCAATCCATTTGTCACTATATTATTAATGCCACATGTCACCATTTCACGGGTCCAATCAACCTAAATTCCCATATATCATTTTATCTAGCCTTCTACACTTTTCCTAGACTAGATGCACATATTACCTTATCAATCACTCAATTGTAACAATAAATTCCCAATTCACTAATTATAATCCATCCAAAAAAATTCAAGACATAATCAGCACACAATTACATTATTATTGTTTAAAATCTTTCATACCTCGGGATATATCAAATGAGTACGTATACTCGTTTTACAATGTCTCTAAATCATGATACATGGATATATGAGAATATGATGCATGCAATGAATTGCACTTCATGAATTCTCATATAATATGACTCAATCTAACAATTAAATCCTTAAATGTAGAAACAGTTTATTACAATTCTCCCCTTAAGAAATTTCATCCTTAAAATTCTTACCTGATTGATCAAACAGATAGGGGTACTATCTTCTCATGTTTTCTTCAATTTCTTATGTGGCTTCTTCTCTCGAATGGTTCCTACAAAGAACCTTAACTAATGGGATTACACAATTTCTCAATTGTTTAGTTTGATATCCCACTATCTTGACCAGTTCTTCTACATAACTCAAATTACTTGTAATCTCTACTTCTTGTGTAAGTATTATACGGGTCAGGTTTGATCGTTATCTTCTGAGCAAACTAACGTGGAACACATTGTGAATCTAATCCATCTCTATTAGTAATACTAATCAATATGCCAATGGTCCAACTCTCTCAATAATCTCCTAAGGACCAATGTATCTAGGCCTCAATTTTCCTTTTTTTAAAAACCAAATCTCAACACTCCTCGCCACGACGATACTCTCAGAAACACCTTACTCCTACCTGATATTCAGTATCTCTTCGGTGTTGATCTGTATAACATTTTTGCCTATCTTAAGCCACCTTAATTCAACTGCGGATCAATTTTACCTTAGCAACATTGTCTTGGATCAATTATAGGCCTTGGATAATCCTTAGGCCCTCTTCATTCCAACATAATGGCGATCGACACTTTTTGCCATATAACACCTCATATGAAGTCATACCGATGCTACTGTGGTAATGATTTTTGTAAGCAAATTTAAGGGCTACATATTGATCTCATATTCCTTGGAACTCCAATGCATAAGTCCTGAGCATATCCACAACAATCTTAATAGTTCTCTTATTCTATCCATCTATCTGAGGATGAAATGCTGTACTAAAGTTAGCATTGTACCCTATGTTGTCTGTAGACTATCCCAAAATCTAGAAGTTAATTTGGGATCCTGATGAGACATAATAGACAATGGAATACCATGCAACCTCACTACCTCATTAGCATACTTTCAAGCTAATTGATCCAGTGTATTATTCCCTCATACAGGTAAGAAATGAGACAATTTTGACAATATATCAACAATGACCTATATGGCATCATGTTGTCTCAAAGTTCTCGATAAACCCATAATGAAATCCATCGTGACCCTCTCCCATTTTCACTCTGGAATAGGTAATGACTATAAATTTCAAACTAATGCCTAATTCTCTGCCTTAATCTATTGACAAGCCAAACACTTAGCAACATACTTTACCACTTGTTTCTTCATCCCTGGCCACAAAAAATGTTGTTTTAGCATATTGTACCTCTTGGTAGTACCAGGATGCATAGCATAAGCTGCTAAGTGCTCTTCCTCCAAAATCTCTTTCCTTAGATCATCGAGATCAAGTACACATAGTCTTTGTTTAAACATAATGTATCATCCCTCAATTCAAACTTAGAATTCAAATTTTGTTTCAACTTCTCAATTCTTTTTTAGAAATCATAACACAGTGGAAGCAAGATAACCAAATCAACGTGTCAATCTATACAAGATATTATATAAGGATAATATTTAACATAAGAACAAGATGGTAGAAATATTATCGACTCCTTCACTACAGGTTTAACTCCTCGCTCTGTTGTCCTATCCTTGGCAATGTATCCTCTCTAACGTGATGTATCTTCTTCTACTTGTTATTGTTTCCTCTTTTGCATATTGCATCCTCAACCAATCCGATCTACCACTTGTTCTTCTTGGACAACTTGGTTAACAAGATCCTTTAGTGGGAAAGTAAAAGAAGCCTTTGGAGGACATTTTCGTTAGAGGAAAGAAGCCAAAATGAGACACGTCTCATGCATATTTTGGCTCACACATGCAAGGAGAGAGAGTCCAAACATGTGAGAACACCTTTCTTTTACCTTGTCAGTTTCGGTTATGCATGAATGAAAGAAGAGGAAGAGCATCCAATGCATCACACCTTTCTTTAATCAAACATAAAGAAGCCATTAAATGAGACTCTTCTCATTTGTTTTAATATGGCTATATAAAAAGACCATTAACCTAAAATGACATGTCAATTTTGGTTTTAGTGATGAAAGAAGGAAGATCATCCATCAAATACACCTCTCTCATCTTTAATTAAATGAATGCTAAAAAGGTTACATAACATGCCATCATTAAATGACAACCATTAAAACATTTAATGGTAACATCATAACTCCATTTAATGATGATAATGCATGATAAATACCATCTTTATTTAGCAATCCATTAAAAACTGAAATTCCCTTTGATTTCTTTAGGAATTTTGTTTTAATCTAATTAATTAAATTAAACTAAAGTTTAGCCCATTTTTAACCGTTCATTTGGGCTTCTAATTAACCATTAATTAAAGTAAGCCCAACATTCAATCATGGGCTTTAAAACCTCCACTTATATTTTTGACTTTGTTTGATAACCTTCCTTGAAGCCAAGTGGGGAATCTTATTAGACTTAGATAATTCAAGCTCTAATAAGCTCAGAATTAATTTAATCTCATTAGAATTAATTCTAGCTTGTTAACTATGTGACACCCCGATACCCCCTAGGAGGATCTGTGGATGTCACACAAGACAGCACAAACAAACCAAAACATTTTACGAAAGCATAACATTCAAAATCTTTCATTGGAGGTAATTCAAAACATACATTATATTATACGTTGAACTTAAAACAAACTTATTTCAAACCATACATACATTATATCATATGAACTTAATACAAATTTATCCCAAAAACTAAATTCAACCTGAAAATAGTTATTACAACTTCTTACAACAATTCAGAGTCATACACTTTATATACTAGCCAAAATAAACTCAAAATACATTTGTTATCAAAACAAGACTCAAACTCCACTGGCCATTGCGATTGACTCGTCCCAGTCTTTATAATCCTGGCTCTGAACTTACACAGGGCAAATCCACCGTACTAACATATAGCTTAGTGAGTAATAAGTAATCTATACATAAACTGAAAACTAATGACACATAATCATGATATAACAGAAGCATGCATTAACAGTTTATCAAAATGAACAATTCAAACATATTGTATCTCATAACAAATTTTATAATTAACATAATTGAACATTAAAAGAGGGCATAAAACCTTCAGAATCATAACACAATTTCTTTGTTTATATCAAAAACCAAATATATTTCAAAATACAAAATTAGATGGCTGCTAAATCCATTTATAGAAGCGGGTAACGAGACTAATACAGAAAAGACCAAAGTTTCGACACCGAAGTGTCACAGAGGGAGACCGAAGTCCCAACACTGAAGTATCACAGAGGGAGACTGAAGTCTCGACACTAAAATTTCACAAAAGCAGCTGTAGACCCTTCTAGGCATACATATTCACCCAAAACTAGGACTTAACAAATTCAAAAACAAAAATGTTTGAAATTCTATTCACATATCAATCAATGTTTTCAAATCATGTATTCAAGCATATCACGCTTTTATGTCTTTGCAAATAATTCAATGATCCAAATCAATAGCAAACAAAATAGTCAAAGAAAAACTATCAAATATTACTTACAAAAAATTTGACCATCTAAATTACTTACTAAAGCTCCCTTATTGTTTATTGTCTCGAAGTCCTGGCAATATCTAGAATCGATCGCTCTATGGGTTCCTCTAAAACATTTAGTAAAAATGTATATCACTATTGTGCATGATTAAGAATTCATTAATGCACATTCATGTATACTGAATATGTATGATGCATGTTCATGACAAATTCCCGGGTTTCTTGTCCTTAATCTTCTCACATTATCAATCGTGTGAAACCATAATCAATCACTCAATTCAGATTTATCTCACAACCAAGTTTTGGGTCCACCTTGCTTATTTATTCACATCAAGAAAGGTAAGTTGATAACACTTACTTATAGAAAGTTGTTCTCCCAAGTCTTAAGTTTCTAATGATACCAAGTTCATTCCATTTGATTCTATATACAGAAAGTTATACTAAAAAAATATCAGACTATAGTTAAGCATTAACAGAATTCTTATCTCAAATTCCAATCAGATTATAAAATTCTTAATGTTAGAATTAGAATTCCATCTCTTCATAAAATTTGTAGTATTATGTCTCTAGTTTAATTAAATAAGGAATCATCCCATTCGAAGCTCTATAGTTCAAGATATAAGCAAAATACTGAAGTATATTCAATAAAATATTCCAGTTATCATACTTCAGTACAATCATAATTTAATCTTAAATTCATGAAGAAATCCACTTCAAATGATTATTATTTTGGGTGGGTATGAAAACTAATGTCTTATGAGTCCACTGGTTTAAGAATCAATTCATTTGGATATCTAGTGAAGAAGTTATAATAAAAAGATCAAAGTGTTTTGAAAAAACAACCCCTTAAGATAAACAAGGAAGTCGCAATCGTGCACATGCATGACTGCAATATGCAGAAGCACGATCGCAACGCGCTATATTTAATAACAAAGTCATGATCGTGCAGAAGCACGTTTGCGACCTCTTGCTTCTTCACCTCACGTAATTTTCTTCATCTTCTTTGATTATTTTCCTAAATTTTCTCACTTTTGTCTTATTCAATGAACACATATATCACTTCTATACCATCTGAACTCATTCAAAACACAACTAAAAAATCAAGCTTATAGTTAGACAATAAGAACTGATGCATGCAAGTGAAACCATTTTCAACTTTCTCTCTCTACTGCAAATTCCTATCTTTCATCTGATCTTTTTATTTTCACTTTCCTCTATTTTTTCACTTCATTTAACTCCCTTCCTTTAAACACTTCCTGAATAAACCCTAAGCAATCGATATTACACTTCCACTGCACAATACTATCAACTCATCTTTCATCACTTTCACCAAAACTACTCAACTTTCAAAAGTCATGCATGAATTCATTTCTAAACCATAAAACTTTCATCAAACTCATTCATAGAATCCAAAAAGTTAGAAACATCACTTACTTGATTTGTCTATAAATTCTTCACTAGAGAGAGTGAAGAATAGGGTTCGGCGGTTAGACAGAAAGCAAGGAGATTAAGCATAAACAATCAAAAGTTAGATGGGAATGTTTGTTTACACTGAATAATAATCATGAAAAGATCAAAGTTGTGGTTCGGTGAAGATCAAAGGAAAACCGAAGAGCAACCAAGTTACAACGATCTGGTTTTTACTTTCTAACACACATACATATGTGTATTATTATACTAGTGACACGTGGCTCCTTGCATCCGTGCCTTTTGTCAACATCTAAGACTGTCACATGTCACAATGCCATTTGTCTATTTTTTCTCATATCCTAAAATTTCCAGATAAATTCCTATTAGTCGCAAAAATTTTGAAATAATGCCAATAGTCCCCGAATGAGTTTTTTCGTAATTTAATCGCATTTATAAATTCATTTTACCCGAAAAATGTCACGAATGCATTTACAACAATTTGTATGTGTCAAAAATACATATTCACTTGTAAGTGAATACTCAAATATGCAAAGCATACAAGGCACTGCTAATTCCTCAATATTCTAGCCCCCTAACACGGGGTGTTAAAATTCTTCCCTCTTTATGAAATTTCATCCTCGAAATTCATACCTAATCTGAATAGTTGCAGATACTAAGCTTTCATGGTTTCTTTGGGTTCCCATATTGCTTTCTCAAGTCCATGGTGTTATTAGAGTACCCTTACTAAAGGTATTTTCTTATTCCTAAATTGCCTGATTTCTCGGGCTAAGATAGAAACTAGCCCTTCTTTATACAACAAATCTGGTTGCACTTGAATTTCTTACATAGGAATCTTATGTGCAACATCAGACCAATATCTTCTCAATACAGAAACATGAAATACATCATATAACTTGGCCAATTCTTTAGGAAGAGCTAACTGATAAGCTACTGGTCTAATTCTTTCTAGAATCTCGTAAGGACCAACGAATCGTGGACTAAGCTTACCTTTCTTCCTAATCCGAAGTACTTATTTCCATGATGATACTTTCAAGAATACCTTATCTCCTACCTGATACTCAATATCTCTCCTTCTTAGATCAGCATAAGACTTCTGCCTATCACAGGTAGCTTTCAACTTTTGTTGAATAATTTGAATCTTTTCTTCAGTATCTTTCACAATTTTATATCCGATCATCTTGCTTTCACATAACTCAGCCCAACATATAGGAGTTCTACACCTTCTACCATACAACATTTCACAAGGCATCATGCCAATGTTGGTCTGATAACTGTTGTTGCAACTTATCATCAGTTCTTTAAGCATCACATATCTCTTGTATCAAAGTGGGCATTGCTTTCAATTGAGCTATCAAAGCTCTATCAAACACCAGTCTCCATTCACTCTGCTTAAGTGATAATGCCGATATGGTCTTCCGACTCAAGGCATCAGCTACAACATTAGCTTTACCTGGATGATAATTCGTAATACAATCATAGTCTTTAAACAATTCCAACTAATTCCATTGTCTTAGATTGAGTTCCTTCTAGGTAAGAAGATAATTTAAACTTTTATGATCTATAAAAATTCTACATTTTTCACCATACAAGTAGTGCCGTCAAATTTTTAAGGCAAACACTACTATTGCAAATTCCAGATCTTGAGTATAGTAATTCTGATCATGAGACTTTAGTTGCCTAGAGGCATAAGCAACTACCTTTCCTGCATCATTCAACTAATCAAATAAGTCTTCAATCCTCAGCAATGGATACTTGTTCTTCATTATGACTCTATTTAATTGCCTAAAATCAATGCACTCTTAGTAGTATATTTAGCTTCCTCTTTCTGAATCTCGTACTTATCTTACTCCAATATTCACATCTGATTCGTTCAATACTCATTTATTCATTCATTCAAATCCAAAAATATATTACATCTGAACATCGTAACATCATTCGCCAAAGCAACCACTATATCAGATGTACACTCACAATAACTAATCAACTTATTCTTGAGGGTTTCCTACATATATTACTATCTTCTGCTTCATCTTACTTGAATATGTTCTAAATCAATTCAGAAATTGATGAAACGTAACCATCATGAAATTCTAATAACAAACCAATGTTATAACCTTGTACAAAATCACAAACTTTCAACATGATACCTAAATAACCATTCTAGTTCTAAGTTTAACCTCTCAAGGTTATGTACTCTTTAAATCCCATCACTTTTACTTACATCTCTATTATTTTCTCCATCAAATCAATGAAAATACATTTCCTTCCATATCAATTGAAAGGTATACAACCATATTATAATACTAATCTCATATTCCTTCGTGAGGAGCTTTCGAGCTTACATAGCAGGCATTACATTAGCTAACGAACTAGTGTGGATGCCATGCAATACTATTATAGGCTAATTCGACTTCCTAAGCATAATTGCCTTAGCATGACAATCAACTATTGCTTAATGCTTGTATAACCAATCCATACCCAAAATCAAATCAAATTAATGAAATGAAAATCTGATCAGATCTGCTACATATTCATTTTTGTATCATAATAAGACAATTCCTAAACATTTGATTAACCAACACACTACTATCCAGAGTATTGGTCACATGTATGTCATATTCTAACTAATCTATTGAAATCTTTGTATCAAACATTTCTCCAGCACAGATATATATATATATATGAGTGGACCTAGGATCAATCAGCGCATGCATGTCAAAATCAAAGAGAGAAACAATACTAGCAATAACTTTAGGTGCATCTTGATCCTCACGAGCTTTCAATGCATAAGCTTAAGCCAAAGTAGAAGGCATAGCTAGTCGATTTATATTTTTTGATTGAGTACCCAGATTAAGTCTATCCTGACAAGATCCTCCTCATCCTCTACCGCGTCCTCTGTTCTTAGTAGATGCATGAAAGACCTCTCTACTAGCTTGTGATATCTTAGACTGTCTAAGAGGGCAATTCGCTATCAGGTGCTTAATACTGTCACAACGAAAACGTGCACCTATAGCCCTCCTGCAAACACCCCTATGATGTGCAAAGCAATGAGGGCACTTTAGGGCACCAGAACCTCGACCCCTAGAGGAATCCTACCAAAAACAGCTGATGAGGGAAAGTTTTGTTACCTTCCCCAAGTCCAAGATCTCTAGGTAACTTTCGATGTAGAAGAAGTACCTTTATGGCTCTGTTTACTCAAAGATTGGCCTCCTCTAGTAAGGCCCCTTTGTTAACTCCTTTCTCTTCTGATCATCTCTTGCCTCTCAATCTTCATGGAAGCTTGTACTAACTGATGATAAGTCACTTGTTGCAATATAGTAAGTGCTACCAGATGCCCTTGATCTCATGCAAACTATCCTTAAACTAATGACATCAGAACTCCTTAGTAAGCACAGATTTAGGGGAATACTTATTGAGTCGATTAAATTCCCAATCGTACTCAACAACTGACAAATTCCTCTACTTCAGATTTAGAAATTGCTTTCATTTATCCTTTTTATAAGCCTCTATCACGTACTTTGCTTTAAATTCTTGGGCAAAGTAATCCAAAGCTAGGGGCACAAGTAGCTGAGGACTCCTCAAAATGAACTTCCACCATTCATAAGTTGCTCCCTGCAGAAGTGAGACAACACAGTGCACCACCTACTCTGCAGGACAACTGATCTCGTCCAACACCCTCTTCACCTTCTCAATCAAGAATTTAACTCTTTCTAATTCCTCCAAAGATGTCCCAGTAAATTCCTCAGATCTATACTTAACTTATCCGTTGGAGCTTTAGGTGTTATCATATGATGCGGTAAGGTCATCATATCTTGAGACAGCTATAACAAAGCATCTCCCTGAGTTGTAGGAAGAGATAGCCCCTCAACTTCTCCTCGATTGCCTTTTAAAGGTCCAGATATCGATGGACAAGATCGCTCAAGATTATTACTCTGAGCAACCTCATCAATGACTTCACAAGATCCATCCATTTTAATTCTGTAAACAAAACATAAGACACCGCATTAGGCCAAAACACAACTTGCACATTCAAATAGAAGCAATAATTAACCACTGGTTAAACTAGAATTGCCTAAACTATTCTCTGATACAAAAAAGGTGTGATGCCTTGATACCCCCTGGGAGGATATGCGTATGCCACACAAGACAATATAAACAAACCAAAACATTTTGCGGAAGCATAGTATTCAAAATCTTCCATTGGAGGTAATTCAGAACAAACATACATCATATTATATGTTGAACTTAAATCAAACTTATTTTAAACCATACGTACATTATATCACATGAACTTAATACAAATTTATTCCAAAAACTGAAATCAGCCTAAAAATAATTATTACAACTTCTTACAACAATTTAGAGTCATACACTTTATATACAAGACAAAATAAACTCAAAATACATTTTTATCAAAACAAGACTCAGACTCTATTAGTCATTGCGGTTAACTTGTCCTAGTCTTTATAATACTCGCTTTGAACCTACATAGGGCAAATCCACTATGCTAAGCATATAGCTTAATGAGTAATAACTAATCTATACATAAACTGACAACTAATTGTACAGAATCATGATATAATAGAAGCATGCATTAATAGTTTATCGAAACGAACAATTCAAACATATTATATCTCATAACAGATTTTATAATTAACAGAACTAAACATCAAAAGAGGGTATAAACCCTTCAGAATTAGAACACAATTTCTTTGTTTATATCAAAAATTGAACATATTTTAGAATACAAAATCAGATGACTACTGAATGCATTTACAAAAGTGGGTAATGGGATTTATACAGAAGAGGCCGAAGTCTCAACATCGAAGTGTCACAGAGGGAGACCGAAGTCTTAACATCGAAGTGTCACAAAGGGAGACCGAAGTCTTGATACTGAAGTATCACAAAAGTAGCTGCAGACCCTTCTAGACATGCCTATTTACCCACAACTAGGACTTAACAGATTTAAAAATAGAAATGTCTAAAATTCTATTCACAAATCAATCAATTTTTTCAAATCATGTATTCAAGCAAATATCACACTCTTACAGCTTTGCAAATCATTCAATGATCCAAATCAATAGCAAAGAAAATAGGCAAAGAAAAACTATCAAATATTACTTACTGAATTACTTACAAAAAATTTGACCATCTAAATTACTTACTAAAGCTCTCTTATTGCTTATTGCCTCAAAGTCCCGGCAATATCTAGAATTGGTCGCTCTATGGTTTCCTCCAAAACATTTAGTGCAAACACATATCACTATTGTGCATGATTAAGAATTCATTAATGTACATTCATGTATATTCAATATGTATGATGTATGTTCATGACAAATTCCCAGGTTTCTTATCCTTAATCTTGTCACATTATCAATTATGTGAAACCATACTCAATTGCTCAATCCAGATTTATCTCACAACCAAATTTCGGGTCCACCTTGCTCAATTATTCACATCAGGAAGTTGAGGTAATTCCTTCTAGAAAGTTGTTCTCCAAAGTCTTAAGTTTCTAATGATACCAAGTTCATTCCATTTGATTCTATATACTGAAAATTATACTCAAAAGATCTCAGATTGTACTTAAGCATTAACAGAATTCTTACCTCAAATTCTAATCAGATTCTGAAATTCTTAGTGGCAAAATTAGAATTCCATCTCTTCGGACAATTTGTAGTATTAAGTCTTAACTAAATGTAGAATCATCCTATTCGGAGCTCTACAGTTCAAGATATAAGCAAAATACCAAAGTATGTTCAGTAAAAATATTCTAATTATCATACTTCAGTACAGTCAAAATTCATCAATAATCCACTTTAGATTATTATAATTTTAGGTGGGGATCAAGATAGATGTCTTTTGAGTCCGTTGGTCTAAGAATCAAGTCATTTAGATATCTGATAAAGAAGTTATGACAAAAAGATCAAAGTATGTTCAGAAAGCAACCCTATTTAGATAAACAGGGAAGTTGCGATCATGCACATGCACGACCGCGCTACACTGAGTGAATCAGCAAACTCGCAATCATGTGGAAGAATGTTCGCGACTCGCTACATATATTAACATGATCACGACTCACTATATTTATTAACGAAGTCGCGGTCGTGCTTCTTCTTCGCCGCACCTGATTTTCTTCATCTTCTTTGATTCTTGTCCTAAATTTTCTCACTTTCATCCTATTCAATGAACACATATATCACTTCTATACCATCTGAACTCATTCAAAACACAAAAAAAAAAATCAAGCTTATAGTCAGACACTAAAAATCGATGCATGCACGTGAAACCATTTTCAACTTTCTCTCTCTACTGTAAATTTCTATCTTTCATTTGATGCATTTCATTTCACTTTCCTATATGCTTTTACTTCATTTAACTCCCTTTTATATTAAGATCTCACCAAATCCTTTAAACACTTTATGAACAAACCCCATGTAATCAATATTACACTTCCACTGCACAATACTATCAACTCATATTTCATCACTTTCACCGAAGCTACTCAACTTTCAAAACTCATGCATGAATTCATTTCTAAATTGTAAAACATTCATCAAAATCATTCACAAAATCTAGAAAGTTAGAAAAATCCCTTACTTGATTTTTTGGAAATTCTTTAATAAGGAGAGTGAAGAACAGGGTTCGGTGGTTGGACAAAAAGCAAGGAGATTAAGCATAAACAAACATTAGTTCGATGGAAATGTTTGTTTGCACCGGATAATACTCATGCAAAGATCAAAGTTGTGGTTCAGTGAAGATCAAAGAAAAATTGAAGAGCAACCAAGTTATAGTGGTCTGACTTTTACTTTCTAACACATGTACATACGTGTATTATTATCCTAGTAACTCGTGGCTCCTTACATGTGTGTCTTTTGTCAACGTCTAAGACTGCCACATGTCACAATGCCATTTGTCTATTTTTCCTAATATCCTAAAATTTCCAAAAAAATTATTATATTGCCAAAATTTCCAAAATAATGCCAATAGTCCCCGAATTTTCCAGAAAATTTTCTAAGATTTCCAAAAATTTCGAAAAAATGCCAATAGTCCCCGAATGAGTTTTCCAAAATTTAATCAGATTTATAAATCAATTTTCCCCTAAAAATGTCATGAATGAATGTACAATAATTTGAATGTTTCAAAAATACATATTCACTTGTAAGTGAATACTCAAATATGCAAAGCATACAATGCACTGCTAATTCCTCAATATTCTAACCCCTAACACAGGGTGTTACAAACTAAATGTCATTTCACTAAAGACAATTAGTTGAACTCTTGAATTACTAAATATTATGAGAACATATATTTCAAGTATATGTCCAATTGCAAACCCTATTATGAACCGTATTATAATCATCCGCACAACAAAGGGTAAAATTACTGTTTTACCCTTATGTTGTTTTTTCCTTCTAGATCTCCCGTTGTACTCTATATGGTGATTAACATACAAGATCTCATCTTGGTGTTAAGACTTGATCGGTAGCTAGTTCATTAAACTCCTAGCCCTAGTTTAATCATTAACCTTCATAAAACGTTTAGAAGTGATGATATCACTATAAACTTTTCATTTGAGTGAATGTTCCTTGATACATGTTTCAATTAATAATTCCAACATGCAGACACTAGATTAACATTCGGTAAAAATCCATTCAGATCATATCAAGAATTGTAATGAAACACATATGAGTTCACCACTCATCAAGATTGTGGTCCATAATAAGCAAATGCTAAAATGTATGTTTTAAGACTAAAGTAATAGCCTACTTTATTATTAAAAACATACTTGATTCTAGATTCATTTAATAGTGCCATTATCGATAGTCGACTACTATTATGACATGAAACTCATCATGCCCTTGAAGTAAATTCCTTTACTTATATGGAGATAACTTGTAACACTACAGTCTAAACCATAATCAAACGAACAACTTGATTATTCAACTATGACTCCATTATTTTATATTCTTCTAATATACATGTTTCCCATACATCTCTATGTATATGTATATTACTTACAATAGGATCTCAGTACTTTATAACTAGATATATAATGCTCATCAAAACCAAACTCTTTTGTTTTATTAATAATAAATATTTTGATTACAAAACTATAACTAAAGAAGATTAAGTTACATATAAATTCATTTACTTTCTAGGGCACTATATTTGTATAAATCCAACAATCTCCCACTTTCCCTAAAGCAAGTTTGACATATCCCTCATTCCCTTCCCCACTAGGTGACCCTCAAAACTCTTTTGAGATAGGGTTTTCGTAAACGATTCAGTAAGGTTTTACTCTGTGGGAATCTTTACCACATCCACCTCACCACATTGTATTATCTCCAATATGAGATGATACTTTCTCTTAATATGTCTGGCAGCTTTATGGTTCCAAGGTTCTTTACAGTTAGCCACTGCCCCATTATTATCACAATAAAGTGTAATAGCTTTTTCTGCCTCTAGGACTACCGCTAAATCATTTAGGAACTTATAGAGCTAGACTGCTTCCTTTGCTACTTCACAAGCAGCAATATACTCAACCTCTATAGTCGAATTAACAATACAAGATTGCTTGACACTCCTTCAAACTATGGCTCCACATCCTAAAATAAATATAGAACCAGAAGTTGATTTCCTTAAATCAACATCTGATTGGTGATTAAACTACCGTTAGGAGTTTGATGGACTAGCTACCCATAAAGTCTTAACATCAACATGAGATCTTGTGTGTTAATCACCATATAAAGTAAAATGGGAGATCTAGAAGGAAAAACCAACATAAGGGCAAAACAGTAATTTTAGCCTTTATTGTGCCGATGGCTATAATAATGTTCATAATAGGGTTTGCAATTGGACATATGATTTGAAATATGTGTTCTCATAATATCTAGTAATTAAAGAGTTCATCTAATTGTCTTTAGTAAAATGACATATAGTTAATAGGCTAGAATTAATTCTAATGAGACTAAATTAATTATGGGCTTATTGGAGCTTGAATTATCTAAGTCCAATAAGATTCCCTACTTGGCTTTAAAGAAGATTATCAAGCAATGTAAGAAATATAAATGGAGGTTTTAAAGCCTATGATTGAATGTTGGGCTTGCTCTAATTAATGGTTATTTAGAGGCCCAAATGAACATTTAGAAATTGGCTAGACTTTGGTTTAATTTAATTAATTAGATTAATTATATTAAAACAAAATTCTTAAAGTCTAAATGTGCAGATGCACATTTAGCATTGAATTGCTAAATAAAGATGGTATTTATCATGCATTATCATCATTAAATGGAGTTATGATCTTACCATTAAATAGTTTAATGGTTGTCTTTTAATAATGGTATGTTATGTAACATTTTTAGCATTCATTTGATTAAGGATGAAAGAGGTGTATTTGATGGATGATTTTCCTTCTTTCATCACAAATAACTGAAATTGACATGTCATTTTAGGTTATTTGTCTTTTCATACAGCCATCTTAAAACCAATGAGAAGAGTCTCATTTAATGACTTTTAAAGAAAGGTGTTATGTATTGGATGCTCTTGTTGGATCGGAAAAAGAAAGCATGCTATATTTGGAGAATTGGTAGATTTTAAAACCTTTTAGAAATATTATTTACAGCAGAAGCAATATATATCCAATTCATCATACCAATCTATACATGATATGGTATAAAGACAATAATAGACATGTAAGAATATTACTGACTCCTTTGCTACAACTTTAATTCCTTGCTGTGCTATCCTCTCCTTCCTCTTGTATCCAAAGCCTTTGCTTTTTTAATCCATATTCTCCTTGTTGCTGTATCCTTAACCAATTTGATTTACCTCTTGTTCTCCTAGGACAACTTGGTTAACAAAATCCTT
>JANSVA010016486.1:0-15319 GCA_025504915.1 Erythroxylum reticulatum | reverse complement strand
TTAATACCATTTACATGGTAATTAAACTCTAACCAAAAACAATTTATCAAACAAAGCCTCAAAATAAAAGAAGTCATTCTTATTTAATAAAAAAAGAATTTGGGGGACAACACAAACCATGCAAGATCTAGGATTCATGTTCTCCAGTGGTGAGTAACACTTCACCACATACAAACGGGCCATCATACAGAGACCATGGACTCTCATATGAGCATCCTCTCCCACTTAATCTTTTTGGTCTTTAAGTTTTAATAAATCCCATCTTGTCTAGATGCAATTTATTAATCATCTCATATTGTTTCATTATATATCTTATACATAATGAATGCATGGAAAAGCCTAAGGTTGACAACTATTCTAAATGGAATACAATCACATAATATCGCATTATTAGTATCCATCCATCCATTCATCTCATGAATTTTAAAACCACTTTTTATTATCCATCCTAGAACATAAATAATTACAAGGCTCTTTAGCCCCAAAAATAGTTTTCGTAGACTTGGATCTTTCGCTTCGAGCTCTTCGCTTATATGACTTAGCCCATTCGGTAAAAAGGTGTAATGGAACTTTTCAATATTTTTTGTTTTTCATAAAACTAAATTTTGTCAATAGGAAAACAAAAAATTCTAGCACTTGAAAGACTCACAAACCGAAACTAACATTACACTATATCATAAACTGAAACCATTACGTATTCTTTTTCTTCAATCTATGGCTGCTTCTTATTCAACATTACAAAAATTTGTACATTACAAAATAAAAGAAAACAAAAAAATAAAGATAAGGAGGAAACATGGCGATGATAGGCCACCCCCTTGTTAAAAACCAAATAAAGAAAACTTACAAGGTAAATCTATGTTCTATGGACAACCAAAAGTTCAAAACATAAATCATATATATTTCTATCATAAAAAATATACAACATACATAAATATAATTGGGAACCCATGCAACATACTGGAACCGAATCATGCATAATAAAATGGATCTGATACCAATTGTTGGATCAAAAACAATATCATACTAGATTTGTCTAAACGGTAGATTTCAAATTTTTTTTCCAAAATCAAAACACAATGGAAGCATAATAACCAAACCAACATGTTTAATCTATACATGATACGGTATTAGAAAAATAAATAACATAAGAACAAAATCAAAATTTTACATACTCCTTTGTTACAACTTTAACTCCTCACTATTGTATCATCTCCTTGCTATTGTATCCTCAACCAATCCGATCTACCACTTGTTCTCCTTGGACAACTTAGTTAACAAGATCCTTTGGTGGGAAAGGAGAAGAAATATTGTTGAAGTTTTTCTTTTTGATTAACTAGTTGAAAGAACCAAAATGAGACTCTCTCATTCCTAATTTTGGGTAGCTCATGAAAAAAAGAAGTGGAAGACTAACCAATGCACCACCGCTTTCTTTTAATCAAAATGAAAAAAAGGGCAATAAGTGAGACATTATCATTTTTTTTTAATATGGATAGATGGAAAGACAAAAAACAAAAATAAGACACTCTCATTTTTGGTTATATGATGAAAGAAGGGAGAGAGAGAGCAAGAAATGCATTACTTCCTTCATTAATCAAATGAATGCTAAAAGGTTTCTATGTTTTTCGACATGCCAACATTAAATGACGACCATTAAATCATTTAATGGTAAGACCATTAAGCCATTTAATGAGGACACTATTAAACCATTTAATGATGATTAAGCATGATAAACACCCACCTTATATTTAGCAATTCAATGCTAAATATGCTTTGCCCATTTAGCTATATAAAACTGAAATCTACATCATTGTAGATTTTGGTTTTGCCCTCCTTTTGTCTTTTCAAATATTGTTTCAATTTAATTATTCTAATTAATCAAATCAAACCAAATTCTAGCCTGATATTAAATGTGTTCATTTTGGGCTTTTAATTAACAACTAATTAGCTTAAGCCCAATATTTAATCATAGGCTTAAAACCTAATTTAATTAACTCTTAATTAAATTGCTCCAGTCTTATTATTCCGAATCTAATTCGGTCCTTTCCTTTTTTTATTTACTTTCCAGTAACCTCTATTTACTTTTTGTACTTCGCTTGATAACCTTTCCTAGAAGCCAAGTGGGGAATCTAATTGGACTTATATAATTCAAGCTTTAATAAGACCAAAATTAATTTAATCTCATTAGAATTAATTCCAACTTATTAACTAAATGTAATTCCAATAAAGACAATTAGCTGAACTCTTAAATTACTAAATACTATGAGAACACATGTTTCAAATTAGATGTCTAATTGCAAACTCTATTATGAACCATATTATAGCCATCCAAACAAGTAATTTTACCCTTAATTGATTTTTCCGTCTAGATCTCCCGTTTCACTCTATATGGTGATTAACACACAAGATCTCATCTTGTTGTTAAGACTTGATGGATAGCTAGTCCATTAAGCTGCTGGCGCCAGTTTAATCACCAATTTTCGTAAAACATCTAGAAGTGATGATATCATTATAAACTCTTTATTTAAGTGAATGTTCCCTGATACATCCAACATGCAGACACTAGATTGATACTTTGTAAAAATCCATTCCGATCATATCAAGAAGTATAGTGAAACACATATGAGTTCACCACTTATTAAGATTGTGGTTTGTAATAAAATAATGCTAAAGTGTATGTTTTAAGATTAAAGAAATGACCTACTTTAATCTTTAAAAGCATACGTGATTCCAAATTCATTTAATGGTGCCATTATTGATAGTAAACTACTTTCATGATCTAAAACTCAACATTCCCTTGAAGTAAACTCCTTTACTTACACGGAGATAAATTGCAACACTACAGTCTAAACTATAATCAAGCAACCAACTAGACCATTGAATTGTAAATCAACTAATTTAGATTCTAGTAATATACATGTTTCCCATACATCTCTATGTATATGTATATTACTTACAAAAGAATCTTGGTACCTTATGACTAGTTATATTATGCTCATACAAATAAAACCAAACTCTTTTGTGTTATTGATAATAAATATTTTCATTACAAAAAAGTAACTGGAAGAAGATTAAGTTATAAGTAAATACATTTGCTTTCAAGGGCATTATATTTACATAACTCGAACAATATGGGCCTATGAAATGTTAGCTCTAAAATACATGTGAAACACAAAATAAGAGAGGCTAGTTAGAGCTCCACACCACTTTAGCAACAACAGAAAGGCTCAACCAGTAAAGAGACTGAGGATGATGAAGAGGCAGGTTAGGAGAAGGACCTTTATATGGTTTGAAACAATAACAAAAATTTTAAAGGATATGGTGCAAGAACAACAATGGTAGTGATGTAACATTAAGAAAATCTTTAGAGACTTTGCTGATCAGGGTGTTTACATTCCTTCTCCAACACCATCACCACCCCTATCACCTTAACGAGTTTCATGCTCTTACATTTTCTTTATGTGATGTCTTATTTTTTTTTAATATTTGTGTTGTTTGTGCTCTCACATTAAGGACAATGTGTTGTCCAAATATAGGGAGGTCTACATTAATATGTCATCATGAGTGTGAATTTTGCTACTATATTGTTAGATTTTGACTAGGTTAACATGGTGTGAGAATATGTCCGAACTGTGTGAATGTGTTAATGGCAATAACTTGATGGAAGTAATTTATCTTTCAACATAGTCATTGAATTTGTAAAGGCATGTTGGCTTGTGAATTTCAGTTTTAAGTATCTTTAGTTGAATATGCATGTTAATTAGGAAATGGCATTAGTTTGTTCGCTTTAGAGAATTTATTATATGCATTTATAATTATAAGTCAATTGAATGAGTTAGCATCATTAGTAATCTTTCATAAGGATGAATAACTAAGAAGAAATAAGGTTGGTTATGTCTTAAATGAATAACTATTCTGTTGGCCCTTTTGAAACAAATATTGGGTTATGAACAAAGCTGGGAAGCTAGTTAATAATGTGATATAGTTGAGTAACTAGGGGCATTCACGATAAAATGTTTGTCTTCATGTCAAAATGCTAGAATGACATTCCAACCAAGCTAATTAATAAAACATGGCTTAGTTGAGTAACCGGGGAACATTTATGACAAGGTATTTGCCCTTGTGTCAAAAGACTAGGTTAATGTTAAAGAAAAATAAAAAAGTGGTGTTTCAATAAATAAATCCTACTAATATTTAAAAATAGCGAAAATTTTCATGAAAGGAAACTTAGTGATAGTTGCAATTTTGATTTATTACTAATTATAATTGTATGTGTATAAGTGTTATAGGTGAAAGAATAAGATGTTAAAGTTTTGATTAATATGTATATTCAATTCAAAGTGCCTATTCATGAAATGCATAGAATAGTATGTTGGAACAAATTAAGGTACTGATATTTATGGTTAAATTGATTCCATAATGTTTGATGCCATTTTCTTATTATTGCATATTGTGTGAATGCACGTGTTTATGTTTGGTTTGTTGAATTTGTGTTTTGTTTCTGCTTAAGGATAAGAAAAAGTTTAAGTGTCAGGATATTGATAGGGGTAGTTTATAATATGTTTTGATAGGTGTTTCAGTGTGTTTATAGGTTCTTATTAGATGATTATTGCATACATAGACTTAAAATTATGTTAATGTGAGTGTTTATTTATATTCTAAGTGTTTGCGTGGTTTAGAGCTTGTTTTCATTCTTAATTATATGTTTCTTGAGGTTTTTGATGTGTTTATTAGTGTTGGAAATCACATATGTGAAGAATAAGAGATTTGGATGTGCATGGAGCTGCATGGGCTAGGTCACGATCGTGACTCCCATGTCACAGTCGTGACAGAAGAGATTTACCTAAGGTCATGATCATGACTCCATATGCATAATCATGACAAAGAGCAAATTCACATAGTCATGATCATGACTCCATATATAACAGAGACTTCCCAAGCGCAACTTTTTCATATATTTTAGGTTTTGAGGGCATTTTTGGAACCAATCAAAAGGTGAAAACCCTAGTTACACCCTATGACTCTCTAAGACTATTTAAGAACCTTAGGAAGCCTGAAACATGTAGCTACCATCTTACAAAAGTGGATCAAACAACGAAGATCGAGTGAGACATCCAAATTTCCAATGACATCCAAATTTCCAATTTTCTAGATCAAGCTCCGAATAGAGTTTTTCTTTCTTTCTCTTTTCTTATTTTCATATTATTTGATGTGTAAACTAAATTTCTAGATGTCTATTACGTTTATGATGTTTTAAATTTTAGTTAGGGTTTATTCTGGAGTTGTTTTTATGACTTTAATCTTTATTGATTCAATATATATTATATGTTGTGTTAATGGTGCAAGTTTATACCTTGGCAATCAATTGAGCAACTATGTCAAAAGTAAAATGATTAATTTGTCCAATGAGATTTGGTGACTTAATATGTCACATGATTAACAAATCAACTATCATTCAAAGAGAGATCTTGTGTGAGGACTTGATTATTCAATACATAGCTTCGGAGCTAGTTGAAAACATTAGAGAAAGAGTTGTGAATTGAGAGATGGCAATTATGGATTTTTCAGTTTCAATTAGGGTTAACTAGTTAGGTTTTGAGAGTAGTTGAAACCTTTAAAAATCTAAAATTGACACATTATTGAATCAATAATCGTTAGGGGAACAAAAATAATGAAAGAGTAGATCCTATACATTCATACTTGATCATTTTTAATCAATTTTAACAGCTCATTTAATATTCGCTATTTGATTGCTTTTATTTAATTCTTTTAATTTTCTGTCCTTATTTCACTCAAATCATACTTTATTACCTTATACAAAGTTAGGTTCAATTAGTTTTACATATTCCTCACGAGATTGACACCTTTTGATACTACAAGTCTATGATCCGTATACTTACAAATATTGAGAGTTTTATTATAGTTAAAACTAGCTCATCATTATCTTCTTATTGCATAAAACTCCCTATGCACCACTCCATTTAAATACCCTAGTTTAACATGGTTAATTATATCTCTATCGATATCCTCATTGCTTTAGTTGATATATTTAGGGTACTAGAATAATCTTTTTGTGGTATAATTTCTAAACTAATCTTTATCTCCAAATCAGATGCCACCCTATGGTCTGAAAAGTTACACTCTAAGTACTCAGTCGTATTCTTACTCAATTTAAAACCCTTTGAATTTATTATATTCCTCTAAAATTTTATCTTGACATTAACACCTTCTTTTGTCTTATCCACCAACACAATGTCATCAACAAATAACATATACTAAGGCATGTCTCCTTAGATAATCTTAGTGAACTCATTCGTCACTATATCTTATAAGATAATAAATAAGATTTATTTTCTTTATTTGAAATTAATTGAATGAAAATATACTCAAATATGATTTTAAAAACTGCATTTGAGTTTTTCTAAAGTTAAACCTTAGTTATTACTAAGTAATAAATTTAAAATTTTCAAATTTATATATTCACAAGGCCCAAAAATAATTTAAATTAATTTTAAAAATCATTTTATAAATTACAAAATTTAAAGATTTTTTTATCTTAGAATACATTAACATCAGTTGCATGCCAGTTGCACGTAGCACACCACATATTTAGCTTGATACATATGGCACATGCACTATAGGCGTGCTGCCCTCATAATGTGGCAAGTGCATATAATTGAATTGAAAATTATAATTAAATCTATTTTAATCATAGAGTGCTATACCTCTCTTTTTTCATGACTTGACCAATTGTCAAAGGGTTACATCGTGGTTTCTTAGAGCTAATAGATTAGTTGGTGAAATATTGTGGAGGCATTATGATCCTAAAAGGATTAAGGACTCATGGACTTTAAGCAAATCTAAATATTCAATTACATTTCTTTTTAAAAAAATCTTTGTTTTTCAATTAAACTCCAAAAAAAATTACAATTTGGCAATTCAAAACAAGTTTAGTTGTACTTTTGTATTTCTCATATGACAGTCCAATATAAGCAAGTACATTTCTTATCTTTCGTTTTCATCATAGTTAGTTATTTTTAACTTAAATGAAATTGAAATGTTATAGTAGTCATTGGCCCGACTTCTTTAGAAAATAACATGCATTCGGTTTGACTATTACTTTTAACTTAAATGAAATTGACATGTTTTAGTATTTATTGGCACGACATCTTCATAATACATCATAAATTTGGTTTGATAGTTACTTTCATTGTCTCAAAGAGCAAATACTTTTTTCTATCTGCCTATTTTCTTTATTCTCATACACACCAACTTAAGAGTAGTGCCATGTTGGTGGATTTAGGAAAAATTTGGATCAGATCCAAGTGAGCTCATATATAATCAGAACATTATATTTCAACCCAAAATCTTAAAGCAATGTGTTATAAGTCCTATCTTTGTATATAACTCACTTCATCCTTATGTCTCTTTCTGACGTAAGATTATTCTACTTATAAATTTCTAATAATATCATTAACTTGAATCATGGTTTATTGAAAAGACATTTGGATGCATCCCTAGTATAGTCAGTTTTTTCTTTTACGTCTTTGTCTTTTATAATAAATTGCAATGGTTATATGTTGAATGGATTTGTTAAAATACAAAGTTTTTCCTATTTTAATTTCTTTGAAATTATCACTTGGACTTGATCGCTGAAGTCATTGGTTGATTGGTAGTGTGATTAGTTCCTTTTTTAGTTTTATTGGAGTCACATCTGACTTCTTTTTTATTCTCCTTTGGATTTTTCTTATAAGCATATCAAGATCTATTTCCCTGATTTAGAATTTTTAAGTACTATATGTTGACTGTGTGTTGCCCCTAGGAAATAGTTCAACTTTTCTATTTTCAAATTTGCTAGGACTCGAATTCCCTTGTTCTAGTTTCTATATTGCTATAAGTGACTATGTGCAGCTTAGTTTGTGGGACAACATGGGACTTTTTATTATATCAAAACTTTCTGTGATGCCAATCTGTTGAAGATGGTTGCAGTTTTGAGATATTACAATTGGATCCTAATTAACGAGTTGTTTTATCTACTTTAAATGTTTTGTATTTTACAATTGATCAACCTATTTTGAGTTGACGACTTTCAGTACTCTCTTGGTATAATCAAGAAGTAGAATGACCACCCAAGACACATTATAATGGATTTTCATGTAAGTTAAAATACCTGTGTTCGCAATGCTTTAAGATTAATAGAGTTAATAGATTCATTATCTCTATAGAAACAGAGAACGAAAAAGAAACATAGAAATGTTCTTTGTATTTTTGTGTGTCTTTAATGTGATATGCATCCACCTATTTTACTTATACACTTTAGGTGACTTTTGTTAGTTGCAAAATAAACTACTAGTTTTACACTCAAAACTACAAGTATATGGGTTGTAACTTGTAGTAAAAAAGCAGATATCGATCCCATAAGGATTGTGTTTAAACACTACTTAATTTAGATTGTGCTTTGTTTAAGAAACCAATTCAAACAAATTTAAAAAGATAAGTAAAATAAAGACAAACCAAAGGTAAAATAAAGCAACGCAATCAAAGCCAAAATCATAAACTAAAACTTGGAGAAAAATAAGATTAAAATTAGGATTTGTCATTATCCCTATTTGCTCCCCTTTGGTTAATTGATTCAATTAATGTTTGACCGAAGATTTCCTAAAATTTTAGCTACCCTCTCTCAAGGTGTAACTCAATGTCACCAATTAAATAAATTAGGATTAGGATTAACTTTGGAATCTCTTGATATGCAAAGTCTTTCCTAAGCATTCAACTAGATATGAAGCTATCTTATAGGCAGTATATCAATCTATTGAAATCTCTTCCTAATAAATTAATAACTTGTTATTTATAAGTCTATTAAGTGCTAATTCTAGTTGTACATTTAAAACAAATTACCAAGCTCAGTCTCTCGACTTATTGCAGGGTTTAAGCTCAATAAATAACATAAACATTTATATTATTGAATCAACAGCTGAAAGTTCACAAATAGTTCAAATAACCAAACTCTAAAAAATGTTTTATCCACTCATAATATCATTAACATACCCAATAACCAAACAATCATATTAAACATGCTAGAAGAGAAAGAAATCAAATTAAGAACTAGACCGGGCAGCTCTTCCTCTTCTTTGCCCAAATCTGTAAAATCTGGATGTGGGGTGCTCTTTGCCAAATTGGGAATAAAAACTTTGATTCTCTACCTATCTTTAGGCTCTCAATCTGTCTTTAAGCTCTAGGAGGCAAGTTCCACGACACTCTCCCTCCCTAAGGAATTTTTTGCAATATATATATATATATCAAGACAAGTCATAAAACTATATAAAAAAAGTGAAACCTGCGTGTCTCTTCGTGCTAAGCATCCCACGATCATGGGACTTATCATGATCGCAGGAATTATCCTTATGCTTCCCATGATTGTGGGTTAATGTAATAGAAACTTTTTCTATAGATTTCCCATGATCTTGGGAAACATGCCCTCTCCCATGGTCGTGGGTTCTTATTCTTCAGCAACTCCACTTCTCTTCTCTTCTCTTGGACCCTAGCTCAATCAAAAAGGTGTCCACCATCCATTTCTACACCAAAATGATCAATTCTTACCCTAAACCAACATCAAACCCAAAAGTAAGAACCATGAAGATCAAATTAAACGAAAACATACAAAACAAGTCCTAAAACACAACATTACTAACCTATTATGCAAAAAACACATGCCAAATACTTAGAAAAACACATATTAATGCACAACTATGAACTCTAAATAAAGAAACAAATTAACTAACAATACACTTCATTAATGAACATGACTTTAGGTGAAAATGCAGACTAATTATAGTTAATAGTTAACTGAACAAAGATTACATTAATATGCTTCTCAAGCTCAATGTGGTAGTGAAAACGGTAACTTGAGTTTGGAGAGAATATCTTGAAAATATCGAGGAAAATGTGATTGGTTAAAGGATCAACAATTTATGCTTAAGATGAGATTAGGACAAGTTGTATTTCTTGAAGCATATCATGATACACAAGATGATAATCAATCTTGATGTGTTTAGTTCGACTATGAAAGATATCATTGTGAACAATCTACATAGCACTATGATTATCACAAAAGAGAGGAACTACTAAAGAAAAGGTGACACTAATGTCTTAAAGTAACCATTGTAACCATAAAAGTTCATAGGTAGTCTCAGCAAAGACTCGATAGTCTAATTTAGAGCTTGAGTGAGAGATAATTGTTTGCTTTTTATTGTGCCAAGAAATAAAAGATGTGGCAAGCAAGAAATAGTAGCCAATGGTAGATCAACAATCAGTTAGGTTTCGAACCTAATTGGCATCATTTTATGCACGTAAGTCCAATAAAGATGAATGACTGAAGCAAAGCCCATGAAACAAGGTGCCATAAAAGTATTACAATATACAAAGAACAACAGAAAAGTGAGTGGTACAAGGTGTAGACATAAACTGAGTGACAATGTGAAATGCATGAACAATATCTAGACAAGTGATAGTAAGATATATAAGACTATCAACTAGTTATTGATAAAGTTTACCATCACTTTGAGGAGTTCCATCAGTGGTAAAGATATGATTTGATGGCGTGGTGGTTGCTGTGGTGTTTAGGGGTGATGGTTGAAATTTGGTAAAATCTGGAATTTCCCAAATACAAACAAATAGACATATTGTGAGGTGAAGTCCAGACAATGGTTTAGAAGGTATGACTGATTTAGTTCAGATGTGTCAGGAAAGGTGTGGCAACAGGTAGATTTAGATAGCCAAATTCAAAAACGTTTTCTAGGTGATTGTTTGAAGCAAATAGGGTCAAATTACATGCCAAATTGAAGTTCGAAATGTGAAATACAATCTTGAAGAAGCAAGTTTTGTGAAAAGATGAACATATTAAAACATATGGAATTTCTTGGATGGGTGGTTTCTGGGAAAAGGAAAAGGCTGAAATTGCAGGAGTAGATAATTAGAAGATTTTTCTAGCTCATTTTCTGGGCTAACAGCAGAACGGAATTGGATGGAATTATATGTCAAATTGAAGTTCAGAATGTGAACTACAACATTGGTGAAGGAATTTTGCCAAAATGATGGGCAACAGAAAAGATATGATTTTTCTTGTTTTGGACGTTCTGGATTAGGAATCTGGGCAGATTTTTAGGAAATGATGCAAAAGGGGTTGATGTGAAGAATTTGACTGAAATGGAAGATTAGATGAATGAAAGGGAATGATCAAGTAAATAAGGAAAGATAATAGAGTGTTTTTAGACTGCACACAAAACCCAATTGATAGTTTTTGGAAACTAACAAAACCCAAATAAAGATGATAACTTACAAAAGCAAATCTCTCTCACGATTTGAATTTGATAATCTAACCTTCCTTTTGAGAGATTACACACATATATATGGGAAAAACAAAAATGCATGGCCTGTTGGATGGCTACATGAATCGACCTCTCAACATGTCATAAACACACATTTAACTCTCCTAAATAGGGAAGTTACACAACAATAATTGAAGTTAAATAAGTCTGAATTATAACCATCATAAAACCAACATAAAAAAGGTAATTAAATCTTTATTGATCTCACAACTCAGTTGAATTTGACCAGGACTTGAGCTGAGCTATTGGGCTTCAAATTAGGCTTGAATATCATTAACGAGTGCAGCAAAAGTTGGCCTTCTCAACCTAATAAGCAACAGGATTTTGTCCCTAAAAAATCACACATTTGTAAGTCCCAAAAGGCCTCAACAAGACCTAGAGCTTTAGGATTAGATTAACATCTTCTTCCTCAAGCTCTTCATCAATTGAACCAATGTCACCTCTATCACTTGCACTAGAAGTAACCGAACCAAGGCCTATGTTGACAATGTCTTCATAAACTTGGCTGGATGGACCTCCATCATTCTTCCCTCTTTTAAAGCTTTCATTATAGGCAGCCTCATCAATTGGATTGGAACTCATTGTCTCGTCCACATACTTGCTCAAATCATAAACATTGAAAGTGTTAGAAATCTTGAAAGTGTTTGGCAGGTCTACCTTATATGCATTTTAGTTGATTTTCTTGAGAATCTTGAATGGTCCTTCGGCTCTAGGCATCAATTTGTTCTTCCTCTTGGATGGAAATCTTTCTTTCCTCAAGTGTACCAAAGACTTTAACTTGGCTTGCATCTTGTAGGCTTCATTCTTCTTTTCGATGTGAGCTTTAGCTTTGGCATAGAGCTTGACAATTTCCAAAGCTTTATCCTTGGCCTTCACATTAAATGGAATACTAGAACTAGCCATGCTCAAATCAAGTGGAACAAGAGGATTAACACCATAAACTAATTCAAAAGGTGTAAAATTTGTGGTCTTACTCTTTGAACTATTATAGGCAAATTCAACATGAGCAAGCAAGCTATCCTTATTCTTCACCTTTCCCTTCAATAAACTTCTTAAAATGTTGCCAAGACTTCGGTTTACAACTTCAGTTTGACCATCCATTTGAGGGTGGTAAGCCGTGCTAAACTTCAAAGTAGTTCCTAGTCTAGCCCACAAATGTCTCCAAAAATGGCTCAAGAACTTTACATCTCTATCACTAATAATACTCCTAGGAATTTCATGGAGTTTTACAACAATTTCAAAGTACAAGTTCATTACAAGAGATGCATCATTAGTTTTGTTATAAGCAATAAAATGAGCCATCTTTGAGAATCTATCTACTACAACCACAATGCTATAATGATTTCTCCTGGTTCTTGGCAAGCCAATAATGAATTCAATACTTACATCTTCCCAAGGAGAATTAGGAACCAGCAATGGCATCTATGGACCATGAGCTCTAGTTGTCATTTTGGATTGCTTGCAAGTGTTGCAACCCCCAACCAACCGAGTGACTTCCTTCCACATCTTGGGCCTATAAAAATTCTTACTAGCCCAATCATAAGTCTTGTCTCTTCCAAAGTGACCGGCTAAGCCTCCACCATGGACTTCTTTCAAGATAGCTTGTCTTAAAGAACAATTAGGAACACAAAGAGCATCAAGTTTAAAAGGTAACCATCATGAATGACAAAATACCTAAATGCACCATCTTTCCTAACTCCCTCCCAAATGTCAACAAACTCACTATCTCCCTCATACAAGTTCCTAATGTCCTCAGAAACTATTACATGAGCACGCATAGTACTAAGAACTTCATATCTCCTGGACAATGCATCGACCATAACATTACTTGGACCATCCCTATACTTCATTACAAAATCAAAGGATTGCAAGTATTCAACCCATGATGCATGTCTTCTACTCAAATTAGATTGACTTTGAATGTATTTCAAAGCTTAATGATTCAGTATACAAGATGAAAGAACTTGCCAACAAATATGCACTCTAATGTTTAAGTGCACGGACCAAGGCATAGAATTCAAGATCATTAGTAGAATATTTTCTCCTAGTGTCATTTAGCTTTTCAATAAAGAATGCTATTGGTCTACCCTCTTGACTCAAAACGGCCCTTATTCGTACCCCACTAGCATCACACTCTAATTCAAAAGGTAAGCTGAAATTAGGCAAGGCTAAAACAGGAGCTTTGGTCATAATATTTTTCAAAGTGTTAAAGGCAATTGTGGCTTGAGGAGTCCACATAAACAAACCTTTTTTCATGCAATCTGTTATAGGACTTGTAATTGTACTAAAACCCTTAATGAACCACCTATAAAAGGAACAAAACCCATGAAAACTCCTAACTTGAAAAAGATTGCTAGGAATTGGCCATTCTACAATTTCATTGATTTTGGCCGGATCCATACTAATCCCATCTTTAGACGCTACATAACCTAAAAAACTAATTGTGTTATCAAGAAATGACACTTCTCCACATTTGCATATAATGATTCGCTGTCCAAAACCTCAAAGACAAGCCTCAAATGAATGCAATGCTCACGTAAACTAGTACTATAGATCAAAATATCATCAAAGTAGACAACCGTAAATTTGTTGAGAAATGGTTTAAGTACCTCATTCATCAACTTCATAAAGTGGAAAGTGAATTGGAAAGTCCCATGGGCATGACTAACCATTCATAGAGTCCTTCCTTTGTTTTGAATGTCGTCTTCCATTCATCACCTTCTCTCACACGGATTTGGTGAAATCCATTTGCAAGATCAAGCCTAGTGAACATTGTAGGTCCATGTAACCGGTCCATCATATCATCAAGTCTTGGAATAGGAAATCTGTACTTGATAGTAATATTGTTAACCGCTCTCGAATCAATAACCATCCTCCATTGTCCATTCTTTTTAGGAACAACAAATGCAAGGACCACACATGGTGACACACTCTCTCTAATGAAACCTCTCTTTAACAACTCATCAACTTGCTTTTGCAATTAATCATTTTCTTTTGGGCTCATCCTATAGGAATGTTTATGGGGAATTTGGGCTTTGAGAGTGAAATTGATTTTATGTTGGATGGTTTTAAAAAGGGGAAGGCCAATTGGAAGTTGATTGAGCCCAAGTTTATTACATAAATTGGCGACATTTTCATGACTTTTGCTACACTTTTTGACTCCTATCTCTAGCTTTTATGCTTAAATTGATTCTTGAGTGTGTGATTTTATTTTATGTAGTTTGAAGGTAAAAATTGTTACAAATTAGTATTCATTGCACTCATTATTTTTTTGAGAACAATTGATACTGCAAACTGCCATTTTTTTTTATTGTAGGAGACTTAAGGAAAAGGAGGTCAAGAAGAAGATGTGGAATGAAATAAGGTTGAAGTGGAGTCAACGAGAGAATGAGGCGCAATAGGAAGTTCGTCGAGGCAAAGTGGATCTGTGACTGCGGCAAAACATAGAATCCAGGCTGAACTTTCAGGAAAAGTTCACCGCGGTGAAGATTAATTCTTTCGTCACAGTGAAGGAACCAACAACAGAGCAAAACCTTTTGGGAAAAGTTTGCCACGCCAATTTTGGAAAAATCACCCACTATGCGACCTGACCCAGCATCCTTCGTTTAAAAACCTACCAAATTAGGTTATAGCAGACAGACACGACAAGAACAATTTTTTTAACAAGCTTACAGAGGATAAACACACTCACGACTCTTCTTCTCCACTTAACCATCATCAATCACTTCTTTCCATTTTTCTACCGCCACATTCATTATTTGCTACTGCTGCCATAGATGCTCTTGGTGGGTTTCCGGTTGTGAGTTCTCCCGAAGCAATGCTTCGCTAAGCACCATTTCCTCTTGAAGATGTAATAATGGCTTGAGTTCAATGGGCTTCAAAGGGGAGTAGTTTGTTCATATTTAACTACATTGTTGTGAACTCCTTAGTTA
>JANSVA010016385.1:0-15325 GCA_025504915.1 Erythroxylum reticulatum | reverse complement strand
GCCGAGATAAGTTTACACACTCATAACCCGTCCCAATTTACTATTTTACCCTTCCCATCGGTGATGGGATGTTACATATTATATATGATAGTTATTAGATTGGGCGTTACTTTTAAAGAGTTTGTTTCATTTTTATCTTAATGAATCTAACCTTCTATCCTCTGAGAAATTCTTGAAGTTGTTATTATAGGATGCGGAGAAATTAGCCCTTAACAATAACTACTAAGACTTTTCAAAAGAGTAAATTGTTGAACCAAGTGAGGAAGATGAGATGCTTCTAATAGTAGTAAACTTAAGATGAATCTTCACTTAAATCAATCAGAAGTAATTATTGGTTCGTAATTTATAAATATATGACATTTTGCATTTTGTGTCATTTTAAAACTAAAATTTTAGTGTATAAGGTTTAGGTTTACTCCAATACATGATGATATTTGGAGAGACATATTTATGATTTTGTTTGTTTAAGTATCTTTTAAGTTTTTTTTGATAATCTTGATTGATAGAGCCACGACTTATTAAGAGTTTTTGGTCCTTTTTGGTAATTAGCTGGTTGCATTAGTTGTTAGCTGATAGCTGATTCTATCAGCTGATTTGACCAGCGGATTGTATTAGCTGTTTTTCATTTGATGTTTGGTAAAATTACTTGTTTTTTCCTAACATTGAAATTTCATTATTTTTAGGTTCAAAGTTAGGGATTTTCAATCTTTTCCTAATTAAAAGTTATGTTATTTAAATTGATGCATTTATAGTTAAACTATAAAAGGAAAAGGTTGCTCCTTTTCAATTATATGGGTATATCTTTAATTTTGTTCAATTTTATTATTTTAGGCACCTTTTCATGTTTGATTTTTATATTTTGTGGTTTTTCAAATTAGACATTCTTTTATGAAATTGATTATTAGAAATTACACTTGTGCTTTTATTTGTTATAATTCCAACCTCTAATTTGTCCTTGGTACTTTAGTTGAATCTTTAAACTTAGGCATAATATTAAAATTGTTAATTTTTTAAATTAGACACAATCAGAGATGCTTATATTAAATTGACCTTTTTTTTAGACTCTTTAAATATTTATTAGCACTCTTTAGGTGGAAAGTTTATCAATCTTCATCAAATGCATTTTTTTTTACTAAGCTAGTTCGAAGCTTGACACTTTACTTTTTTATTTTAGATAATGATTTCTTTTTTAAATTCCAAAATGGGGGGAGAAAGATCAATGATATTATATAAGGGGGAGTGATAACATTTAGAGACATTGACTATTCTATCATTTTTGTATTCCTTGCGATTTTATCGTTTTTGTGTTCCTTACAATTTACATAGTATGCTTGAAAATCTTTTCTATTCTTGATATTAACTTATGCATGAATTAACCGAGTGCTAATATTTACCTTACTTGTTTTGCTTAACTTTTGTATTACTCCCTAATATAAAAAATGTTCTCTCATCATCAAAAAGGGGGAGATTGTTGAACCAACAGAGGTACCAATTGATTTTTTGATAATAAAAAAATGTAATTAGCACTAATGAGTTTATTATTTTGATCAAAAGCAATATAAGAACAAAATGAAGCCATACACTCAATAGAATAGTGATGAAGTTGAAAAAGAGAAATTAAAATTTACAACTAACAAAATCAAGATCAAAACAAGAGCAAAAGAAGATAAAGCTAACTTGAAGGAAAGAACTTTACAAAAGACATTAAACATCCATTTCAACTCTATGATGTCACAAACTTGGAGAAAAATAAGAATAATGGTTAAACACGGTACCATTATAGGATCAATATGGGTCCGTGTATGACCATTTTTAGTTATATTTTTTTCCAAAATAAAATTGAAATTAGTATAAAAGTATAATAGGGATTGGTTTTCGTAACAACCATTTTTAATGTGTGTGAAATTACAAGTTTAATTACCATAGGATTTTTTATATAATTCTAGCTTATAAATACCCTTACTAGCGTCTTTTTTAGGGGACTTTAGAGGCCATTGACAATCTCCTTTATCACTTAGTTATTAGTTTTAGGGCTTCTTTAAATAGAAGATATATTTGGAGTAAGATTGAACGAGACTGTGATAACTCATCTAGTTCTTTCTTCCCTCTCCTTCTTTTATGTTAAGATTGATTTATATATTTTTCCATTATGATCTAGAAAATCTATTTAGGGTTAGGAATGTAGCTTATAATGGATATTTGAATTATTAATGTATGATTTGAATATTTATTGGTTGAATTCTTTCTAATTGTTCTCAATTATTGAGTTTATTTTAGCCATCATAGATTCAATCTTAGGGATTATATGAAGGATTAAGAGTTGAAGTAGGATCCATACATTAGGAGAATAAATATTTCAACCTAGAGAATAAAGGTATCCTATATTGTTATGATAATCAAAAATATTAACTATGTTTAATGAGTTTGATTAGGTTAAATTGCACATCTAGAGATGGTTTTGATAAGGTTAAATTGCGCATTTAGAGATAGTAATTATCTAATTGAACAACTTATGTTCCTTAAGAGAGGGCATAAATACAGTAGGTTAATTATTATTTTATTCTAAATAACTAACCTTGTATGATAATTGCATTTTACATAAGAGAACCTTAAAGCCATAGTGCTTTTTTATCTTGATTTCTTCTTTAATTAAGTAATTAATTTGTTTAGTTAGTTTCATAATTTAATTATTTTTGTTAAATGCTTGTTTTATTTAGTTTTATTATTTGACTAGGATTAATAAATTTAGTGGTGTAGCCTATATCGATACTTTATATTTATTCTAGTTTTAATAACTTATTGTAATTGACTTTATGCATTTATAAATAAATTTGATTTAGTTTTTGACATTATTACCAAAGACTATTTAATGACTATTTTATTAATGTTAGTTTTCATTTTCCTCTATTTATGTGTAATTTAGCACTCTTCTATGTGGCATATTTAGGATTAAAAATAAAATCATGCATTTTCTAACCTGGTAGCACAAATTATTGATCTTTTGAATTAGAGAAGTTAATAGATCATGATATGGCCTATAGGGGGTGTGTTATCATTGTGGCATATATGAGCATCATTCCCATGTATACATGAGCTTAGAGCAGAACCTTTACTACTACGAAGATGTCAATTATATGACTGCCAATGGGGAAATAGCATGGATGATCATTTATATGACATGCATAATCTGAGATAGAATAACCATCTAAATATCTTTCACAATTAGCAAAGAGGTGGAGTAGACAAATCTATAGGACCACTTAAGTTCTAAGAATAATATCAATGTTAAAAGCCACAATTATAAGGCAATGAGATGGAAGAAATGATCTGGCAAATTATATCATACCTTGAAGCAAGATTCAAAAGATTAATAAATTAAGGAAATTTGAATCTCATTTGGACCTAATTAAATAGATAGTGCAATTTAATTGTGTAACCATTAACAATTTGGAGATTCAAGTCAACTAAATGGCTAATATGGATGGTGAATTAGTTTAAGGTAAACTTTATAGTAATATAAAGGTGAACCTAAGATATCAAGTATTAGTTATACCACCTAGGAGTGGAAAAACACCTAATGCTAAAGATGTTAAAGAGTAAAATGTGTAAAGGTAAAAAAGGCATAAGAAAGTAAGTAAGGAAGTAATGAATAAAAGCAAACCGACATCATTCTTATATCTAATTAATAATGGTCATGGTCTTATTTTATAGGATGACTTAGACAGAAACAAACCATCATTAGTCTCTTCTATAATAAATGCCACTTTAGAGTAACAAACACCTGGACCTACTATGAAACTGATTCCATGCCCGAGCAGGTTTAAAGTAGATTGAAAGGAATATACATACTTTCTTTTGTAAATGCCAAATAATATTAAATGCTCAAAGGATCTTCTTTCTAATAAGAAGAAGTTTGAGGAGCTATTTATGGTTAACTTAAAAGAAAAGGTCCCATATATCCTATAAGGAAACGAAAAAAATGGGGAAACCCAATCCCATTGAAATGTAATGGAAATAAGGAGCATTGAATTTTGAAGCAGAGTGGAAGTTGGCCTTCAATTGCAGATCCAGGATGAAAGGCTTAAAAAGAAAGTCTTACTAAAAGACATATAAAGAAGTGCTTGTTGAGAGTTAACCTAATATTCGAGATTTACTTTACTTCTATTTCATTTTATAAGTTCTAGATTTCTACTATTGTTTTTATTTAATTTCTTTTATAGGTCCTTTTATTATATTATCTTGGATGTTAACTCACTAAATTTCTGTCATTATCTTATTTGTATGACATTGAGGATAATGACATGTTTAAGTGTGGGACATGAATCCAAGATTTCTCCTTAGGTTTTAAATATTGACTATTATTTTTTTGAAGTTATAGGTTTAATGTGGTTTAAGTTAAACTTTTAACTTTCATTTTGTTTTTTTTATTATGATTAGGAACTTATTAGTTGCTTTAGGTTGATAATATAAGTTTATGCATGTTGCTTAGTTAAGACTGAATGATAAATGTTAAGTGCATAATATGATTAAGTGATTAAAATACAAACTTAACCTTCTGACTATTATGAAACTGAATATATTAAGAGAGAATACTTTAAATTGACTTTAGTGATCTTATAACAATTTGAGCTTTCATGCATAATTCTTTGTTTTGAATGTGGATATCTTTTTTGATTTTCAATTTCTGTAACTTGAATGTCATCTTTGAGATTGTGTATAATATATATAAAAGCATTAAAATGACAAAGTGAAGATTACTTGATTTTCAAGTATACGGTAAGTTTAATTTCATAAGAATATGATGAGTGAACCTTACCCAAATTTAAAACACTTTTGTAAATGAGTGATACCTTTTGAGGACATGTTAAATAGAAGTATATGAAATTAACAGAAAAGGTAGAACATTATTTTTATTGTCTTGTTTGTATTGTGATTTACTTGAGAAATATTTCAATTGAGATTTGAATGCATATACCTTCTGTTATCAATTATAAAGATAACTAATGTATGTAGATTGATGTTTATGGGTATCATTCTAATAAACTCTCAAGACACTATAACTCCTCTACTAAGGACTTATAGGGTTTTAAAAGTTTATGGTATATGTAAATGTCACTATACAATTACAAACGTGGAATTAATTCTTACCTTAATTAGGAGAGTTTAGTTAGTTAGGGTTTTTTGCTTAAGGACAAGCAATGAGTTAAGTATAGGGATTCGACACTTATATAGCATGTTTTATATGGAATTACACAACATTTCATATATTTGATTCATTATCTTGTAGGTAATGATTTTTAGGAGATGTTGTCAATTTGAGAATAACTTTCTCCACAATTATCAAATTGAGGTGATTTTAAAGTCATTTAAAGGTTAAATTTAAGGGAAAAATTTTTGTAGAAAATATTGGAGATTGATTCCAATTTAAAAATGTGAAATACTTACAAAAAAATGGAAGTAGTGGTCAAATATAAGATAAACACGGGTCTGTCTTTGAATTGTTGATCATATTTTTTTTAATACAAAACAAAACTAATATTGGAAATGAAGTCAAACTATTTTTGGACTCAACATATTACACCCAAAAAGTTTTTAGAACAAAATCAACACTAATATAGAAGTATAATAGGTGGCAGTTCTCATAACAAACATATTAGAGATTGATTTAAAAAACTTGGAGAACAATAGGAGTAGTAGAAAAATATGAGACCAATACGAATCTATGTTTGACTCGTGTTAGTTATATTTTTTTATTCTCAAGAAAACTAGTGTTAAAAATGAAGTGGATTATTGTCGAATTCATCATCTTGCACCTAAAAATTTGTAAAACAAAATCAACTAGTGCTAATTCTCATAACAAACACTCCAAAGATGCACAAAATTACAAGTTTAATACCCTTAAAACTCTTTTATGTAACCCTAACTTGTAAAAACCCTTATAGGTTCTTTTTAGGGGACTTTGGAGGCTAGTGACAACCTACTATGTCACTTGGTGATTAATTTTAAGATTTCTTCACATGAAAGATAGATTTGAAGCAAGTTTAGAGGAGACTGTGAAAACTCCTATGATTTTTTTCTTCCTTTTCTTTCATCTAAGTTAAGATTGATTTGTTTCTTTTTTATCATGTTTAGTGGCTAGAGACCATAGTTAGTATTAGCTATATAACTTGTAATGTATATTTCAGTTATCAATACATGATTTGATTATTTATTGATTAAATTTATTCTCTTTGTTCTCAAATGTTGAGTTTATGCCTAACCATCATAGATTTAATCTTAGGTATTCTATGAAGGATTAAAGGGTAAAGTAGGATCTATACACTAGGAAGATAAACATTTTATTGCTAAAAAATAAAATTATCTTATATGTTCTGATACAAATAGATTAACTATGTTTAATAAGTTTGAATATGATGTGTTGCACATTAAGAGATGGTATTTATCTAATTAAAAATACATTTTTTCCTTGAGAGATCGCATAGATAAACTAGGTTAGTTATTTTGACTTTGGTAACCAATCTTGCATGATAATTAAAATTATATATAAGTGAACCCCGAAGCCCTAACATTTTCCTATCTTGATTTCTTCTTTGAATATTTAATAGCTTTGATTAGTTAGTTTCATAGTTTAATTATTTTTTATTTTCCTTAAATCCTTATTTTATTTAATTATATTATTTGGAGATGATTAATAAGTTTAGTAATATAGTTCTTATGGGATCGATAATTTATATTTACTCTGTTTTAATAACTTATTTGATTTTGTACACTTACAAATAGATTTAACTATATAAATAGAAAAGTTTATATTTTTTGAATAAATCTAACCTACTCTTGATCACTCTGTCTTTTCCTTTTTCTCCACTTTCTTTCTACTTCTTTGAATTTAAAAAGAAGTTATTGTAAAACCTATTCCATTTTAATCCTTCATTTATAAAATAAGTAAAGGCAAAAAATTTAATTTTGCAGTACTAATAGGTTTCTCTTTATATTTATATCTTCAATGTTTTGAGTTACTTTTTATATTGAGTGGTCTCTTAGGTGAGATATTTTCCTTCAATAGTGGTCAATGGTAAGCTCTTTTTTTGAATGTTACTACATAATTTCAAAAGTAAAAACAATTTTATCTTAATGCACCCCTTTCTTGAAAACATGGGTTATATAAACAAGCCCTGCAGATCTACTCGAGTAGAAGTTGAAGCAAAGTACTAAGGCTGAGAAAAACCAAATTAAAATTTGACATTAAATTTTGGATTAGTGATGGTTACAGATTCTTTCACTAATATGTTAATACATAAGTTGCTTACAATGACTAGATGGATAAATGTAATTTTTTTATAACATCTATATGTGCTCTTTTTTTATGTCTGGGTTTTTATTTAGGAAAGAGGAGGTTGGAGATTATAATTATTATAAAGATGTATCTAGAAAATTTTTTATGCACCTTATATCTCTTACTTGAATTATATAGTCGTTTCTTTAACAATTATACTTATATAATGTCTCACAAAAAGATGGCATGGCTTTCTTGGATTTTCCTTAAATATTATGAAAATGTTTTTGTAATGATCAATTAAAATAATACGTTTCATATAATTTTGTAAACAATTTGGGCTTATATGTTAGGTTTAACCCAAATAGTTCTCCTAATCTTATTCAACAATTGAGTTTGTACTTGTGATCATGCTACATAAAATAATTCTACACTTATAACTCTAGAAAGAGTATAATGACTACATTATCTTTTCACTTCTTATTATTAATCTCAAAATAGTATTTTAGTACTTTATAGAGCCAATTTTATTAAAAAGGAGTGTAAAATTATTGTTCTATGAGATATTTTGAACTTTTACGATCAATGTTAACTATAAAGGACCTCTCATTTAGGTAATGGTCTCAATACACCACTACTAAAAACTAAAATTCTTAAACTGATAAAGTTTAATACTTAAGTGTAAGAGGTTTACTTACATATACTAATGGATGATTCTTTTACAGCAATATATCTTCCAATACATTCCTAAAAGTATCAATTTTAATAACAAAAGTTTGAGAATGATCAAAAAGTATTAAGACTAGTGTTGTGGTCAAAACATGTTTCTAATCTTGTTAATACCCCACTTAAAATTTTATTTCTTCAATCAATCAATCATAAGCTTACCTATAATTGCAAAGTGCTTAATGAACCTTATATAGGACCCATTTCCCAATAAGCCTCTCAATTTCTTCAAAATATTAGGAGTGTGGTAATTAGATATTTTCTCTGTTTCTAAGGATTAGTAAAGAGCCTAACTTTAGAAATTATACATCTAAGCTATTCAATTTAAGTGGCGCCAAAAATGTTATTATTTCCTTTTGGAAATAAATTATTGTTGCTACAAAATATCCCGGGAAATTATAAAATGCTTCATATGATCATTAAATGACTAACTCTATATTGCAATATCACATTAAATGACTAACTCTATACTACAATAGATACAAACTTCTTCAAATATAGCCTAAACTTATCAATCATCAAGCTTTAGAATGTTGAGGATGAATTCGTAAGGCCAAAAGGCATTACAAGGAATTCATATTGACTCTTATAGATTATAAAAGTTGTTTTAAGGATGTTAAGAAGGTAGATTATTATTTAGTGGTACCGTGATCTATAGTATAGTTTAGGAAACCATATTGCCCCATGAAACTTATCTAATAACTCTTCAATGATAAAGGTAGGAAACTTATCCTTAATGATGTGCCTATTCAATTATCTATAGTCTATACAAATCCTCTATAGAGTGTCAAGAGATGAGAAAGTATTTGTGTTATGCTAAATGATCCCTTTTTATGTAGATCTTACATTAGACCTTTGATGACTCTTTTATATAATCCAAAATACCTACAAGGCCTTATATTAATTGTTTATATTGAACAATGTGATCATTTATTTTGAGAGGTGACAATCTAGCTATTTAAAAGAATAAAAAATAACCTTAGTTCTAATTCTAAATGTTATGCCCCAACTAAAGGACTACTCACTAATAATGATGATAGTTAATGCTTGATTGAATACTGAATTGGGAACGTACAAAACTGACTAGCTATTTAATGTTTAGCAAGTAGTTTCTCAAACCTTTTTATAGAAACACACTTAAGATTCCTTACTGGACCCTCTTTCAATAACCTTTATTATCCCAAATAGTTGAAAACAATAGTTTTTTGTTTCAAATTACAAAATAACTTATCCAAACTAGAGGGCCACTGGGCCTTTAAAACCATATCACACCCCGAAAGTGGTAATAAAAAGGAATTAATGGTGAAACTCATTCCATATGAAAAACAATCAAAGTCTTTATGAAGCTTAAGAAAAGGTAATTTTAACCTTAAAAGATTTTAATATCTTTAACTTCCAACATAATTATACTAGCATTTTGTATTACTAAAACATCTATAAAATTGTGAATATTATCATTATCATTGAAAAGTTGTAAAGGATTACCTTTACAATAACTTAGAACTCTCATTTGTTTGTAATCCCTATGTTAATCCTAGACATAAATACAAATATAACATATGTTATTCCATGGTAGGTGCTTTTGGTGTACTATTATCATCTCTTTCAAATATTTCATCCTCCTCATCTTCTGAACAAATTTTATTATTCATGCTTACACTTATTCCTGGTAACATATTAGTCCTCGCATTAAAAAAATTCCCTTAACCCTCTTATATTTTATTTTTGGGTAGCCTTTAGGTTATACTTTTAAGTTAGAAGTAAAAGTGGTATAAATAGACCCAATAAAGATAATGATTAAACATTTTGTTGAATAAGAGGCAACATTAATGTAAGACTCGATTGGCTAAACAATTTAACATCACTTCTTATAGAAGAGTAACAAACATAGGTAACTGTCTTATGTTTCCAATCAAGCACATAAGCTTGTTAAAGAGATTTTAGATTCATAAGCTTCAAAGGGAGATCTTTCTTTAGTTTTAATACCTTTAAGGAAAATTCTATAAAATATGATTCAATGATTTGGAGTTTGTTTAAATACATATCAAATAGTATATCATATTCTTAGTTTGTTTTATTAAATTTCCTATTGGATCATTAAATGCATCCCCTTGAATCTTTAGGTTATTATGATTATATAGCCAACCTAATATGGCTCCTCCATTTAACTAGTTCTTTAAGTAGAGTTGAAGGCATTTAGCTATAACACCTGCAAGTGTATCATTGTAATCTACAATTTCATTTTATTAAAGAAGTCATTTTATTAATTACTTGATTATGTTATCACCTAGTCATATTCCTATTTGGTCTTATAATAATTTGAATTGATATCAAATCTTATAGATTAAGGTAACTATCTAGACTATTAATTTTTAATTGATTATAATCTTGCATAGTAAGGTATCTATCTAGAATATTTGATTGACTATTGACTACATAATCTCACCTTACATTTCTACATTTCTCTCTCATCTTTATTCAATAGAATCAAACCATTTTTTTTATTTTTACATGGTATTAAAGCCACCATATTGACTTATTTCTTTCCCTTTCTTTTTTTTGGCAATTTTCTAATTTTTTTCAACTATAATTATTTTTAATAAAACCTATTTTGATACTCATACCACAATTCAGAATATCGAACAAACATATATTCCTTCCATTATTTCCTCTAATAAGTAATGAAAATAACCCTTTACTCATTATAATGATCAACCTATATCATGTTCATAGATTGAACATTGCTAAGGATGTGGTATTCAATGGCAGATTATTGAGCGATGCTCCATTTTTTAAGTTTTAGCTACCCAATCCTATCAACTCTATTAGTAACACATTCATAATCTTTACCTCTTCAAGGTAATCGCATACAAGTTATGCCTTTTTTGAGACCACTGACACCCTCATAGGGTTACTCAATAGTGGGGCATCATGTTATATAATTGTAAACTTGGATAAACTTTTGCTTTATACTCCTTACGTAGGTTTTAATGATGTTATGTGAATATGGATTAGATCTTCATTTTACCCATTCTGAATCTAAGCACAGAGGGAATCATTTTGATAGGAAAAAATAAAGATGACATCTACTTAGGCTATATCCTTTCCAAAATTGTCTTTTATGCTGCTTTTCTCTTTTTGCATCAATACCATTTTATCTAAATGGCATAATAGTTTAGGAAATCCATCCTCTTATATTCTTCAACATATCATGTCCATAGTTTCTTTAATATATTTTATGTCTCAAAACTCTTATTCTAATATGTGCTTATGCATTAAAAGTCATAAGTTTCCCTTTTTCTATATCTATAATTGTTTCAACTCACCTTTTGCAAATCATATGTTTTTGATGTCTAGACCTGCCCATTACTTAGTTGATGATTTCAAGTATTATTTCATTTTAATTAATCATTTTACACATTATGTATGGTATTACCTCTTAAATAATTGATCTCATATTTATGATAATTTTCTATGCTTTAAAGCATGACTAGAAAATTATTTCAAGCACTCCACTATTACTTTTTATTCTGATAATGGTGGGGAATTTTAAATGATAGATCATCTTTTATCTCTTCATGGAATTTCTTATCTTCCCTCTCCTCCACACACACCTGAACTTCTTGGTTTCTTGAAATGTTGACATCAACATATTGATGAAACTAATCTTTTTCTACTAGCTCATGCCTTACTTCCACTCATATACTAGAACAAGGCTTTTACATCCACTATGTATCTCATTAATCACATGCCTAAGCCAACACATTCATTTTCCTCTTTATATGAGTCCCTTTTCTACCAAACTATACAAAGTTTTGTATTTACACTACTAATGGCTTCGTCCTTATTCTAGTCACAAAATTGAGTCTTAATCTCTTCTCTTTGCATTTGTTAGATGCTCAACAACCTAAAGTGCATATATCTGTTTCGATCTTATATTTTAGTTATAAATGCAACATGTTATAGTCGATTATCATTTCATTAGGGATCAAGTGGAGCTTTACTTTTCACTTATATGTCCTTAGATAATCAGTCAGTTGATGTATTGATCAAGCTTTTTCTGGAAACTCATTTTCAATTTTTTATGACTAATATTAGACCCTTTATATGAGCTTTATCTTAAAGAGGCATATTAAATGAATCAATTCATTAATTATTTGATTATATAATTATTTAATTAGTTTCTTATTCAAATTTATAAATACTTAAATTGACAAAAAAATGTTGAAATCCAAAATCGTTATCTAAATTTAGAATATTTGATTAACTACATAATCTTAAAAACGGTATTCTTTAATAGTATACCTTATTTTATTCAATAGAATTAAACTATTATTTTTTATTTAAAGAGCAAAAATTATATACGTTTATAGTATGCCTTATTTTTATTCAGTAGAATCAAACATTTTTTTATTTAAAAATTTTTCCCTACTTAGTTGCAACTCCTTTTGTCTTCCTATAACTATAGTAATTTGAATATTAATTTGAATGAGAATTATAAGGAGATTACACTCCTAATAATAACAGGCAAGGTTGAATGGATATGAACCCCAAGGGTTTTTTGAAGCCTAGTTTTCGATTGAGGGTGAGGCATTCAATGTGGTCAGTGAATTACAATCCTCTCTTTGAAGGTAGTGGAGGAAAAAAGGTAATAAGATGGGATGCCAATATTCAATTATGAGGGAGTACAATCCACCAGAAAGAATTGCTTAACTAGATAAATCCAATTATGAACTCAAGCCATCTTGCAAAAGCATACGAGGTTGTGCAAGGATACGCTTTAGAGTGATTAATTGGTTATCTCTTGGCATTTGTTTGGTTGAGATTAAGGCTTGTGATAGAAGATGTATTACTAAAATTTTTCTCTTAATTTGCTCATCTGCATGCGTTACTTTACTTATGTTCCTTATAATTTCATTTGATCTTCATGCATTTCCTTATTACTTGATTTCTAAATAACTCTTCCATTATAACAATATCATTTCCTTTAGTACCATTCGCCATTGAAATACTTGGAAAATTAAAAAATAAAAGAAATATTCTTTATATCTTATTTCTCTCTCTCTCTCTTTCAGTTCTCTTCATCATCTTCTCGGGCAACATACTACTAGCCACTTGTCAATCATTCCACGAAATGGAAAAACATTAGTAATAATATATCACAAATAATGGCCCATAACACAGCTTCAAAAAAAATATCAAAATCAAAAACCTTATTGGCTAAAGCATTAATAATAAATCCAATGAATGCTCTAACTACAAGAGCATTTAAAGTTATATTATGAAGAGTCCCAAAACATATATGCAAAAATATGTAATCAAGTGTTTATTGACAACATATTCAGTTATTAACAACATATCCAGGACTTAACCTGTTGGGAAGTTTAGAACAAGAAAAAGGAAATTATAATAGTATAAGAAAGTGAAATAAGCTATAAAAAAGTATAACTAATTTCCGACAGTACAAAATAAAGGAAATGTAAAGAACTTTTTCTAACATTATTTAACATCTAAAAGGGCTATTTATAGGCTTACAAGAAATTGAAAAAGCCTAAAATTTCTCAACTACAACTAGATTTATTGACACTATCTTTGACTAATGATTAAAACATGGAATAAAAATCTGAAACTTCAAGGATTCAGTTAAGTTTAAAAATAAAAACATGTTAATTTGAATCAACCTTCAACATTCCCCTTTGATTCAAATTATAAACACCAAGTAACGATCTGATTTAATATCTTAGTTCGATTATTGTACTGTGTACTGTGTTGCACATGTATTTTATAGAGTATGCTCTATTTCTGGTACACTAGAGTGATTTAAGCATTTAAATGTACTATTGAGGTTATAATGGAGATCATGGATATACCAGAGATGGCTCCAGACTCAACCTAAAATTTATTGGAGAATTTTTTAAAACTCCGAAAAGCTATGGAATGAGTCCAAATGAGCTTTAAAAGGCCCAAAATATGATTTGGAAATTTAGGTGACACTTTTGAATGAAATGTAGATGAATTTGGAGAGATTCAGTGATTTTTGGATTCAATCCGAAAATTCTTCTGGATAACCAAAAAGTTACCAAATAATTTCAAAATATGATAAAATGCTTCAAAATTAGTATTGGAGTTCCTGGGAACTAAAACATGTCAAAATTGAAGTTATTTGAATAGAATTCGGGTAATCTGAAATTATTGGACTAAAATGCCCTTTTTGGAAAATAAAGAGTATTAATTATTTTAAACCCATTCAAAAAAATTTTAAGCATCCAACCAATAAGAATTGACCCTAATTAGATTATTTCATGGCCAAGTTGAAATTAAGACGCTTATGGAATGTTTTCAAAATTTAATTCGATTAGTTGATGAATTAAATTCAATAAAGGACAAATTGGTCTTTTTACACGTCATTAAAGGGCAATTTGATATTTTTGTATAAAATGGTGTAAGTGAATTAATGAGTCATATATAATGACCAATTAGAAGCTTTCTTAAGGGTTAATCATGATTAAATGAATGGTGATGAGTCATTAAAAAAATGGCTAAAGAAGATGCCATATTAAAGGAGTAAAGTACGAGCAATTGCTTCCTTCTTTCAACATATACTTGAGAGTGAAACAAAAGAAGAAAAAGAAGAGAAGAAAGAGTGAAGTTTTGGACAAGGAGAGAAGAAGGAGGGTGCAGTTGATTTTTGTTGGGTTTTAGATCATGAATTGAAGAGAGTTTGATTGTCCAAAAGATTGAAGGAAAGTGGTAAGTTTCCTAACCTAAATTTCTAGTTTTGGGGCTTTTGAGTGGGATAGATTCATGTAAGATAAATGGTGATTTTATACTTTCCATAGAGTAGATAATAAGTTTGGAAGCATTTAAGGGTTGAATATGACAAGAGAAAGAGTTATGTTTAGTGAAAATTTGCCTTTGCTTATCGGATCAATTAAACCAACCCTATTGTTTTGACCATAACTCGGGATACAGACCTCCAAATTGGGTTATTCTAATTGAAGCTGAAACCTAAGAAATATTACTAAAAATATCTAGAATAGACCTAGACCTAATTTGTTGGCCTCTAAATTTTTTTTATAAATAAGCATGATTTAAATTGACTTTAGGGTCTCATTAGATTTAAATATGTTGGAATTAATGAGCTTGTTAATGTGGGTAAGATAATATGACATAAGGTAAGGGAATTGAAGTATTAAAGTAGTAAGAGTGTGTAAGGGCAATTTTGGCCAGTCACATAAAGTTAGAAACGATAAGGCTTTAAATGAAGGGCAAAATGGACATTGTGAAATCATTAAGGGTATAAAAGGAGAAGATGAAGGGTGGGCT
>JANSVA010016324.1:0-15329 GCA_025504915.1 Erythroxylum reticulatum | reverse complement strand
TTTAACAATCTTTGCATAATACATAATTAATTACATACTAAGTTACTAACCCCATTTTACAATTCCATTTTCAATTCTAAATTTCCAATTCTAATTTCCAATGCCATTTTACAATCTTTGCATAATCCATGAAAATTCCAAAATCCAGATCAGTCACACAACAAGCCAACATCACAAAAAAACTATCCAACTATCCAAGAATCCAAGTCTTCAACTATCCAACTCCAACATCGATCCAACCAAAATACCAAAACCAAATCCACCAGAAATTCACATTTTCACAATCCAACATTCCAATCCAATTATCCAAGATTCCAAGTATCCAATCCAACTCAACAAAAAAAAGCAAATGGCATGAAATTTTAGAAATCAGAAAAAAATTTATAAAACCGACTTTGGGTCTCTTGGCGGGTATTCGGGTTGTGTCACGGGTCAGGGTGTCGACCCGTCTCCAGTGGCTTCGGTTGCGTCTCCAGTGGCTTCCCTTCGGTGTGGTGGCGAGGACCGAAGAAGGTGGTGGTGGCGTCGGATTTGCGTGGAGGAATGACGAAGCGAAGTGACGAGAATCGAAGAAGGAAGCGAGTGTCAACGAGGAGGCGACCAACTACGACAGTGGGAAGAGCAAAGGCGATCGACAGCAGCGAGGAGGAGCGGCGGGGCACAAAGATGAGAGGGAGACGAGATCGGCCTCGTGGGAGGAGAGAAGAGAGAGTGAGAGACCGAGTGACTATCGGGGGGTGGGGGTGGTAAAAAATTTTAGGTTTAAACTTTTAAAATTTGCAATTTAGTCCCTAGGCTTTTTAACTTTACGATACCGGCCGGTATATTCCGGTACCGACCGAAAACCACCGGTACCGGCTGGTATTTTTTCTGGTACCGATGATTGTCCGTTTCGTTCCCGATCCCAGTCGGAACGAAACATTTCGACTGAATCCGTCCGGAACGGAACGGATCTCACAAGACTGAGTAAAACAATAAATGCATCACAAATCTAGCGCCTTTAGTAGGTCCATAAAAAAAACTTTAACTTTCCTATTACTTTTCGTTTCCAGAAACATAAAATCAAAGGAAACGTATACTCAACTTAGACGACAAGAACATTCGCCGTCTTAACCACGGATTTGAATGAGAAAAGGGATTGTCCATGCAAAAGGCTCCCCCGTGAAAGTAAACTAAGAGAGGGAGTTATGGTCGTTTCTTTCATGGAGAATCTTGTCTTGGCTTGTGCCAACAATAACAGCAGCCACTACTGTCTTCTTCGGTGGTTAATACACCACACAAACTCATGAAGTTTCTCACTTTAACCCATTAACTGTTGAGTTTCATTTCTTTTCTTTTAAACAAACCATATTTATCCAAAAGCAAACATAAAACCCATACCCATTACATATCAACACTGAAAGTTCAGCAAAACTTTCACGGCAGTGCAACAACATATCGTAAACGAACAGAATAATGCAACAGACACAGTATCCTCAAATTGGTTCATGATGGTTTCAAGAACCAAGCTTTTCGGTTCTTTCTCAACAAGCATAAACACATCTTTACAGAAACAAGAACTTTATCACAAATAAAATACGGCAAACTCAACACAACTTCATGTTTAATTTTGTTTTTCGTAACACATTACAATTGCAATATTCTAGAAACAAAAAACAACAATGTATCACCGTAACTCTGATACCAATTATAAGACATTTAAGGATCAATTAAGTTCGGCGTACCTAGATCCCTGATTTGATGTTCTTTCTGTAAGGCTTTTTCATTCCCTCTTTGCTTTCTTTCTTTTATATTTCTTCAATGGTTAAGATAATAATTCAGTATATATTCATAAGTTTTTCTAAAACTTATATATAAATTGTTCCAATCATGGTGTTGCTTTACAAACCAACATGTTGGTTCACCAACCAGTATGATGATTTAGTGTTGAGCGAGAAAGGGAAAGGATTTATGACCTATTTGAGACCCATTATTTAATACCTAATAACCATTACCTTGGATGTTTTTTATGGTACTCAAACTATAAGTTACATGGGACGTAAAATAGTCTAACATCTTGTACAAATAAGCTAGCTGCAAGTGAATTATATCAGATAATAATAATGGTACCGGAGGCACAAAATCTGTAGAAAACTTAAGCAGTCCAAAGTTATCAGAACATTTCCTAATAAAATGGACGTACCCTGATGGGTTAAGAGGGTGTTTGAGACTAGCTAGCCACCCTGTAAAGCCGTTTGAGTCATTTTGTGAATCTTCAGTCGGATTTTACCTACTTATTTTATGAAAGGTTTTGAGAGATTAGAGAAAAATTAAGGTTTTAAATGAATTCCTTTCAGTCATTCTATCAGATTTTTACCGCAGGATTCAAACAAAATATAAGGTTTTAAGAGGTGAGGAAACAAATTAGATCAATTTAAGCGAACTTATATCTATAAAATAATGATAAAGAAATGGAGAGAACTCACAGATTGAGCAGCTTGGCCACTTACAGTCCCCACATCCCATACAAGGTCATGACATGGTGTCTTGAAGGCGATGAACTTGAAGAGTTCTGGTGGGTAAGTTGGTCTTGCTCCTACATACTGCTTTGCTTGCTTCATGAACAGATCCGCCATTGTTGATCTTTTATTGTTCTTCAGGAGGCTTTTTGGTAGGTATTTGCGTTTATTGATTCTCCTTTATATATATATGTGTTTTAGGAATCACACGTAAAAAAGTTGCACACAGACTCAACTTAAAAATTAAAGGAAGGGGCACCAAATGGTGTTGCTTAATTTGACCAATATAGCATATAGTATCTCTCAAGGCTAGAGTACATAGATTTTTTATTAATGTTATCGAATTATTTATTATTTCAGTTCTTTTTAAATTTTATGGAATTATTACATTGAGGCCAATTAATTTTTGTAATTAAACAGAAACTACTAGCATCATACGTGAGTTATATTGAGTGAAGTTTCAGCTTCCATAACTTCATTAAATGTCATAATAACAATAATAAAGTTGTGGAAAAGGGTTACTCAGCCTAGGAGTTAAAAGAACTCTCCACATGAATTTAAATTAAATTTGAAATTAGTTCAATTAAATTTAAAAATAAGATAGTTATAGAATAAAGCTGGCTAAAAAATAATTTATTTTTATTCATATTAATGATATTACAAATAATATATATTAAATTATTTTTTAATTGAAGACCACTGAATAAAATTTGTGAACAGTTTGAATATTATTTGAAAATGAGTAATTTATATTGATATAGAGCAAAATTTTGGAAATGTTTTTTTTTTCAAATTGCATTGTAAACTTCACTAGAGAAGGCAGCCCAGCTTTTGTTGGGAGGATTGGGCTCATAGCTAACGAGCGTTTTGGGCTCATAGCTCATGAGCGTTCACTACATAAACGCCAAGTTTTCTGTAGTCCTATAACGATTTATGTCAAAGCATGCAATTTCCAGGATTGTTGATCACGGGATATCCAAGTATTTGCTAATCCAGTTATCGAGATTCAGACTTTTTTTAAGGTTAGACTCAACCTAGTATTTCAAAGAAATAATATCATTTTATTCTTAAAAATTAAAAAATTATATTAACCAAACTTAATTATAGCTTGATTGAGTTTCGAGATAGCCAAATTTGATTTACTTCTGAGTTTAAAATTGATCAAGCTTCAAGTCAAGCTCAAGTCTGATTTGACCTATTGCCACCTTTGTATTAAATTATTATTTTTGTACTAATTTTGGATATAAATTTTTTTAATGTGTTGAAATTATTATTCAAAATTAATGGACGTGTTTCTTAATTATTCTCAGACAATTTTCAACACATGAAAGATGCAATTTGATCAAAAAATGTAAGAAAAATAAAGACAATTCGAATTCCCAGTTTACAAAGAAATAATTGACTAAGCATGAGTACGTGCAAGAAAAAAATTATCTGGATAATCTGATTTGAAATCATATTTGATCCACCTAAGATCTTCATAATCTTGAGAATCAACTTGGAGATCTGCGACCTAAAAATGTGAGGAGTGTATCTACTGAAGATTACAACAGGAGGGAAGAGAAAAGACATGGAAAATCATTAAAGAAGACATTCACTGTTCACATTAGGCATTAGCATTTTTTACGTTCTGCATAGTTTCTAGTTTTTGGAGGATTTTTCGTATTTTTCAGAAAAAAAAAACCAAGAATGTATTTTGCTATTTTTCTGTTGGTTTTGACTTTTGTTATGAGTAACTAAATCTTTCTTTTTGGTTGAAAGGAACTATGTTATCATATAATATGAGTGAGATTTCTAAATGATGTTTATTTCATTGATGAAAATTAAGTGTCTTCCAAATTGCTTTTCATGACTGAATTGATTGATTTCTAGAGTTTGCAACTAAGAATTGATTTGTTTAATTTATAGCTAGATTAGTAGGATTTGACGTTTAGTTTTGCTAATCCAAAATGACAATCAGGATTACCATCTTTACGATGGAGTTTGGAAAATCTAAGAAGATGCTTAACTTGATTAAATGCATGTCGCACATGTGTTGTCTTGTTCATTGGTTTCTTAGTTCTTAAAGCTATTAATCAATTAACTTAAGATCGTATCTAAGTTGTTGAATAATAGAATATTTGGAATATACGTTTCTATTTATTTAATCTTAAGAGAAAACATCAACCAATGAATGTTAGTTAATGGATTGAATTTTATATTGAGGATCCATATTAGTTTGATAACGTAGGTGACCCGAAACCAAGGTTTGTTTACTAAATTTTTAGATTTGATTATTTTTGTTAATTTTCGATTTATACCATTTTCAATTTCTTAAATTTACATGAATTAAACCCCCATTTGTTTTATTTTAAACTTGTATAACCTTTACCGTTAAAAATTCCTCGTGGGAACAATCTCAACTCTTTACTAACTACATTTTTCATTGCTAGAGTTGGTATTAATTTAGTTGCAGGCGACAGCAATACCAAATTTTGGCGCCTTTGTCGGAGAATTTCTTGACAGTATATGTATGTTACACGAGTATACAAGACAACTCAACTAATTATTTGATTCAAAGATTGAGAAGACAATTAAGAGGTTACATAAACAAACAAAACAATAACACCAAGTGCAGAAAATGGAAAGGATAGCTGCAAATCGCACTCTTCATGAACTAGCCATGCCCATAGATGCTCGCTGTTGGGAAACTGGGTTGAGATTCGATCCTGACCGCAGCGGAATAATCCTGAAACTTTTTTTAGACTTTCGATTTTTCGAAAACCAAGATCTATTTAATTCTATAAAATGATTAATACAAATCATAATAAAGCGGAAATTTAATTCGTACATTATTCTGAAGCTTGATCTTTATCTTATTGTATCCCTCGAACCGTTTTTGAAACTGATCCGTTTCAACCATTGTAGCCGCACAAGTGTCTGGCCTCCAACAGTATCTACTAAACAAGTTGAGAGAATTCTGTAACGCTTACAGAGAGGGTTAAGTAAGAAGTACTAGCTCCATAGAGCATAAGCCTATTTATAACAAGCTTTGGACGTTTTAGTAATTTAATTGAAACTAAATTCTAATTTCAATAACTTTAATTAGAATTACAAATAATTCTAATTAAACACCAATTATGCCCATATAAGATTCAATATCTCATACTGATCCTTATTTATTAAATATCTCATATTTAATTATAAAGTTTCTCAAACTTTGTAATTAAGTCCAACCTGATTAAATTAATTTTGCTCTCTTCAACCTATTCTATATGTGAGACCCATTATGTTCCCAAATATGTTGGCAATGATTATAAAATCTAATTTTAATTCATAATTAATATTAGATAAATTAAAACTCCTTTTAATTTATCTTTAATTCTCCAATTAAACATTTTATAATCATAGATCAAGATTGGCATCTAGCAACGTATCTTGACTAACCAAATATTTATGAATATCAAAGTGGTTTTGACTAACATTTCCGTGCATAAGTTTTTCGTATAATTCAATCCTTTCATCATACAATGTTTTGATTAGACATAGAGCATGAAATTAATATCTACTCTAATTTGAATCTAATCATATTAGTTCTCTACTATTTACTATCGATTCAATTAATAACATTTGTAAATTATTTACAAAACATTATTTCACCTTGTCCAAGCATTTCTTGAATCTATACTAATCGAGAAAATAAAACATTCTCCCTAATTACTTTAGGGTGATGAATCCTATCTTGATCATTCAACTATCTCCGTATAGGTCATCTTACATCCAATTACTACCGATTAAACGACCTGTGATAAAATAAATCATAAGTAGTGTCAAAGCATAGCAATCCCTATACAAGATAACTTTGATGACCTCAAGTTAAAGGATCACTTATAAAATCATCACAATGAGAATTTCATAGACATAAAATTAATGTTGCAAATGGATTTCTCATATTAGATCTGTTAAGTGAACTTTTCTCTAGCAAGCACACACACATTTGTTTAAGTATATCTATACTTTAGCCAATGAGATCGACTACTTCCTTTATAAGTAAAAACAAAACGTATGCTAGTCTTTTTATGTTATATTAATGTCCAATATTAATAGAACAATGACTATGAACATTTTAGAAATAATATATAAATGCAATATGAACCTCATAATTATAATCTCATTATAATTTCATTTGCAATGTACAATTATCCCATGGAATTTATCATATACATCTAAACATGTATAAGATAAATAATGTCTTTAAATAATTTGTCACTAAACTACAATCAAAGTGATTGGCTGTAGGGCATAGACCAACAATCTCCCACTTGTACTAAGCTAATCGTTTAAGTATCTTATACCATATCACCATATGACCATTATTTCACTACTGGGGCAGTGGCTTAATGAGAGAATTCTACAAGATTCTCTATAGTGAGCACTTGATTAAATCTTACAACTCCCATATTGATTATCATCATAATTAAGAAATTTTGCCTAAACACATTCTTGGATCTTTGATGAGACATTAGCTCCTTATGCATGCCCAATAGCTCTAATGTTCTACAGTATATTACTGTCTTGAACAATGCAAAGAAACTTTATCAAGTTCACTAAGGAACTTATTGATCCAATTAATCATTTCTACTAAATGAAAAATGTATTATGGCTTAAATTAGCAACCAATTGCTACATTGGACCTTTTCCAATCATAAATGATATTGTTCTAAGTAAATAAACCTTAATTAGGATTTACTTCTAAAGATATATCCTTTTGATCTTGAACTCAAATATCAACTCACACATAGAGTAATGAATATCTTTAATACTTCACAAGTATCTGATATCTTAAATACTAAACATCTTTAGTGCAATATCTATGTACTTGGACTTAGAATAATTAACAATGTCCAATCTATCTCTATAGATCTAATTCCCAAAATTAAGTTGTTACCTTTTTTATATCCAACAAGAGTTGTTCTTGAAAATTATGTGTTTGACAACTGAAAGTTAGAACTTTTGTTCTCTGTGAGTAATATTTCTCCACGTAGTCTTATTGAAGAAAACAACTATACTCCCACTTACCTTCTTGTAGATGTGATAAATTCATAATCATCTCCAAAGCAAACTCTTTAAATTCATCGTGAAAGTGAATCTTTCAATGTCTCTTAGCCTTTCAACTATACATCAAATGTATCATTAAAGGCATTAGTTCTAATTAGATGTAATGTTATGAGATTTGAACCTTTCAAATACCTTCTTACTCCCACTACTTATCTTGAGAACCATTATCCTATAAGTATACATTGAATCAAACAATTTGTGTAATGAATTTATAAGATTATATCTAACCTTTTGGATATTTCATAAGATTTTATTACTCAATTTAGTTCTAAACTAAATGGATAATATATGCTTCAACTAAGCATCACATCCTTAAAACATTAGCCTTAACTATTTCAAAAACTTAGTGTTTAATATCTAATATGAAATCTTGCTAATTGATTTAATTAGAGCTATAGAAGGTAAGTCATTGTACCAGGCATTGCTATAGAAGAAATAATATTGCATTATACAATATCTCATATTGTATTTTACTCTTTACATAAATTCATACTCTTGTGAATTCATTTCTAAAGGTATTTGCTAAAGAAACTCATTCCCTATAGATAACCGAAAATTTAAAACTCACCACAATGATCTCATCGAAGTGCTTCAGCATTCTCAATGCCTAATTTTTACTTAGATTTAAACAATTTGAACTTTTCAAAATTTTAAATCAACATTTCATTTAATACATATAATTATATCACATAAAGTCATTAGTAATATAATGAAATATAATATTATCCTTTTATGAATTGTTATTCCATCCAATACATCACATGTATAAGATTTAACAATTCAATACCATCATCATCCTTTCACCAAAGGTTGATTTGGTTATTCTTCAACTGTACAAGTTTCACAAGTTCCATACGATTCATAATCAAAAGGATACATGTAACCTTATATGTAACTATGTGATTCTCGTTTTGTTGATTTAACCAACACGACATAAAAGGATTGCCTTGGTTATCCAACTTTTTATTCTTGCCATTTATGTTTAGCATAAGTCTCCTTTGATCCAATACATGTAAACTCTTTGTATAAAATTGGATCAACTACTTTTACTTAACAATCTATTTCTAACCATGCATTGAGCATTACAATAACGTTGACTATAAATTTAGTATCAAATACTCATAAGTATGAATTAGAAATACATATGATCTGCATCATATCAGATATAGACAAGAAAAATAATGCAATCATTTTCTTCTTATGACAACTATTGTCATACTATAGTAAAGCCTTTAATTGACGTCCATGTTTATATTTTGATCCAGCCACCAACATTCGAGTTGAAGAGTTTGCCTAGCTATTTAAAATACATCTTTTTAGGTGAGCAAGACACGTTACCTGTCATAATTTCTAATAAACTTACTCTTTTGTAGGAAAATCAATTTAGTCCTACCATTTGTATGCACCAAATATTGATGGAAGATGAAGCCAAGGAGGTGAGGCAACCCCAACATCGTTTAAACCACCCATGATAGAAGTAATGAAAAAGGAAATCTTGAAGCTTCTTGACGCTGGAATCATTTATCCAATTTCAAATAGCAACTGGGTAAGTTTGGTCCAGGTAGTTTCGAAAACAATTGGGGTAATTGTGATAGAAAATAGTGATGGTGAGTTAATACTCACTCGTGTTCAAAATAGTTGGAGAGTTTGTACAGATTATAGGAAGCTAAATTCGGTTACTAGAAAAGATCATTTTCTACTTTCGTTTATTGATCAAATACTTGAAAGACTTGCAAGTAAATCTCACTATTGCTATTTAGTTGGTTATTTGAGGTATCACCAAATTTTGGTTGCACCTAAAGACTAAAAGAAAACAACCTTCACATATCCATTCGACACCTTTGTTTACCGAAAAATGCCATTTGGGTTGTGTAACGCACCACTGACATTTCAAAGGTCTATGGTAAGTATTTTCTTTAACCTTGTGGAGAATTATATGAAAGTTTTTATGGATGATTTCACAGTTTATGGAGAGTTTTTTGAAATATGCATTATCAACCTTGTAAAAGTGCTTAAACTGTGCATTGAGACTAATTTGGTTTTAAATTATGAAAAGTGTCATTTCATGGTTGATTAAGGCATAATTTTAGGTCATATAGTCTCTTCTAAGGGAATTGAAGTCGATAAGGCTAAGATAGATGTTATTCAATCTTTATCTTACCCAGCAACAGTGTGGGAAGTTTGCTCTTTTCTTGGTCATGCAGGATTCTATCGGCGATTTATGAAGGATTTTTTGAAGATTACGTAACCTATGTGTAGACTACTCCAAAAAGACGTGAAGTTTGATTTTGATGAACCATACAAAATTGCATTTAATGAACTTGAGGAACGACTTACTACAGTTGTAACATCTCATTACCCATGTTAAGACTAGAATAGTGTAAATGAGAAATTACTGAGAAATTAGAAAGTACATTTCATACTTCTGCATAACATAGCATACACATACATGAGAATATTGATTTTGTATATTAAAATCATTGTACATGCATTCATTAACATTTTTCGGGTAAAATTGATCTCTAAATGTGAATTGTGGATTTCATTATCTTGGAAATTAAATTGGAGTGTATTAAAATTGATTTAGCAATTTTGGTGATATTTTGGATATTTTGGAAACTTGGGGTGTTTTGGACTAGGAAAAATGTAAAAAATAAGAGACCAATAGATGTGTGACATGTGGCAGCATAGATGTACGACAAATGGCTTACATGCATTGGTGACATGTAGCCATGTATCTTGAACACACATAGTCATGTTCTAGGTATGGATGAAATATTTTGCAACTCATTTGTCCTTCACCACCGAAAACACCATCACCAAACTCTCTTCTTGTTCATTTGTTCATCTATCACCGAGATAGCTAGTTGTTTGTGTTTGAGTATTGGATTTTGATTCTTACTTCAAAGCAAGCACTTCAGTCCATATCAATTGCTAGAATTTAGCTAAACCAAGTAACTTATGTTTTGAGCTTTATAATATTGTGAATGGCTTTTTGATGATGTTTGAGTGTTTGTATATGGATATATGATTGAGTGGTATGGGAAGAAGTAGTCTCAGTGATAATTAGTGAAATGGAAAGTTTGAGCAGAAAATGAAGAAGATACAGAAAATAAAAAAATGCATAAAGTATGAAATATGCATGAGAGATTATTGGTTTTTGAAGTTTAATGTTTAATCTTGGATTTTGAATTGTTTTGTGGTGAGTTGAACTGAAATGGAAGTAGAAAAGATTAGTTATGCGTAAGATGTGTTAGCTGTAAAAGGTAGGAGTGAGAAATCTGGAAAAAAAATGGAAGGAGAGAAGAAAAATTGCAGTTCGTGAATCTGGAAAAATGGAGAGCAGAGCACGATCGTGACTTCGGTGGTGCATCTCACAAGTGCACAAGCACAATTGTGAAATTGTGCTATCGACTGGGAAAGCACAATCGTGCTCACAAGTGCATGATCGTGACAATGAAGCAGCATCTCGTAGTGCACGATCGTGCACAAACACGATCGTGACCATGCGAGATAGTTGCGAATATCCTTTATTCTTTTGGCTATAACTTCTTCTCCCGACCTCCAAATGACTTGATTTTTAAACCAAAAAACTCATAACATATTTTTCTTTCTCTCCACCAAAATTTAGGGTCATCTGAATCCATTCAGAAAATATTGGTTGATGAATTTAGGATGAAAATGATTAGGTGTGCTGGAATTTCTTAACTGGAATGTTTTTATTGAACATGATTCGGTATTTTGGCTATAATTTGATTTGTAGATTTCCAAATGGAATTCTTTTTAATTTATATTAAACTAGAGACATATGGCTACAAATTTTATAAATAAATCCAATTTAAATTCTGTCTTTAAGAATTCTAGAATTTGGTTTTAATTTGAATACATAGAACTGTTGTAATTAAAGAATAGTCCGAAGTAAATTGAGTATCACTTTAGGAATACTAAATCAAATTGTATGATCTTAGGGTCATTAGAAACTTAAGACATAGGGGAACAATTTTATAGAGAAAGTGTTGCTAAATTACTCCATTTTCCTAATCAAAATGACCATACAAAGTGAACCCGAAAATCTATTTTTGGACAAAAATTTGGAATGATCAATTGGGTCATGAAATTAGTTTCACATTGTTTTATTGTGGTCCAAACCCTTAGTACAAATTAAATTATGTGAGTTTTAATATATGAATGATATTGTGACAAGAATTGTGATAAGATACCCGGGATTGTCATTGAACATGGACATATTCCATATACATAAATGTGTATAAATGAATACTTATAATTGTGTAAAGTTGTGATGTAGACAAATGTATATGTATTGCATGATAAAGATGATCATTTAGAGCGCCATCATCTAGACGTTGTTGGGACATTGAGGTAATAACTTTATGGAGCAATCTGTGAGTAACCTAGATGGTCTCACTTAATTACGTGCTTGTTTTGAATTATGTTCTGAATGTGGAATTGATTGTATTGATTATGAAAATGAAGGTCCGAGATTTCTGATTTCTGATTTCTGAATGGAATAATTGAAGTGCTCCTTGTATGTGAATTTGGAAAAATAAGTGTTTCTTAACATGATTGTTGAATGCCGGACTAAGATCTGATGATGAATGGGAATGAGATTGTGAATATGATTGTTTGAAACAATGATTGATTGAATATAAATGTGATGCATTTCATACACGAATACATGATCAAGTAATGATAGTTATGACTTGAGTAGCTACCAAAATTGAGCTTAAAGCTCGGAATGTAGTTATGAGCTAAAGGCTCGATATGTACAATGAGCCCTGTATCTGCAACGGGTAAGGGACAATATCAATAAGCCTTGTATTTACAATGAATATAGGGCAGTTTAGGCACTCAGTCATAACAATGTAAAAATTGAAAGTGAGTCTTACAAATACTTGCATATACACTTTATACATGTGTTTTGACTGATTGAAATAAAATGTGGTCATGTATTTGAATAAAAATGGGATAAGTGATGTTATATGCTAAATGAAAAGATGTGAATTATGTTTTTTTTCATGTGTTGATATGTGAAATAAATTGAGTGAACCATCGAGGATGGTTACATTACTGAGTTCGCAAAACTCATCAAAATTGCAACGTTAATATTTCAAGATCAAGAGAGGACATTAGCGACAGAGAGACTCTACAAGAAGAATAATTTTTGTACTTTTGACTAGAAAAAATCTCTCAAAGGTTGGTCAGCTGAGTCTGAAGGATTTAGTTAGAAATTTTGTAAATTTCCTCATGTATGTAGCTTGTTATGTACTTAGTTTTGACATTGTAAAGTTATAATGCATATTCGGTTTTTATGGAATGAAATGAGGAATTCAGTTTTAAAATTTTGGTGACATTTATGTATTTATGATGATCCCACGATGAAGTTAATGATGTGATTGCTCAAATATGTCATTATTACAAGTTATATACTGGAATATCTACAGGGTATTCCAGTATGTATACTCTATGGTAGTGGGATGTTATAACAGCTCTGATTATTTAACCATCGAAATGGGGCATTCCATTTGAGCTTATATGCGATGCTTCGGATTATGCAGTTGGAGTAGTGCTAGGCCAGAAAGTGGACAAGGTACCTCATGTCATTTATTACGCTTCCATGACACTTAATAATGCTCAGAAGATTTATTCCACGACAGAGAAAGAGTTTTCGGTTGTAGTTTTTGGGTTGGGGAAGTTTCGGTCCTACTTATTGGGCACGGAGGTGATCATTTATTCAGACTATACAACTCTAAAATATTTGGTAACTAAGAAAGAAGCAAAGTCAAGATTGATTCAATGGATTTTACTCCTTTAAGAATTCAATTTGGAAATACGCGACAAGAAAGAAGCTGAAAATTTTTTGGCTGAGCATCTCAACAGGATCATTCCAACCAATGCATCTAATGTTCTTCAAGACAAATTTCTAGATGAAAGTCTATTCGCAATTCAACAGGTAATTCTATGGTATGCTGACATAGTAAACTTTTTGATAACTAAGTCTTTACCTAGTGGTTTATCTGGAGCTGAAAAAGATAAAATTAAACAAAAGGTTAAATATTATATTTGGGATGAACCTCATCTTTGAAAATTTTGTGTTGATCAGATTGTTAAAAGATGTGTTACAGATAATAAAATTCCTTTCATATTAAAATTATATTAATCAAACTTAATTATAGCTTGATTGAGTTTCGAACTAGCCAAGTCCGATTTACTTCTAAGTTTAGAATTGATCAAGCTTCAAGTCAAGCTCAAGCGTGATTTGACCTATTGCCACCTTTGAAATGGAGTTGCTTATACGATGCTATGATAACTAGCATTGCGGTTGTACAGTCATAAAAAAATTAATATTTTTTTGAAATATGAATTTTAATAAAAAAATCTCTAATATACTTAAAAAAAACTCCAACCGAAAAAACCTTTCTTGCTCGTACTCACAAAAATCGACCCCAACTAATCTCTCTAGCTCTCTCTTGTTCTCTAGCTAGCCAAAACTTTCAAGATTGAGTACAATTTGACATATTTATACCAACACTATATTCAGCAAATCCTAAAAGTCAAATTATAAGTTGAACAATAATGTTTGAACCTTGAAGGTCTTCAGATGCAGAGTGTTTCTATCCCATACAATTTCTACTTCTCAAACTTATGTTTTAAACACAAAAATATAATTTCAAAACTAGACGTCGCGGAGATACAGGGTCAGGAAACATGACTCTGTCTAATTTTCAATGAAGTTGGCAAAGGATTTGGTGTCCACTTCCCGTGCTTTAACAGATGATATGGAGTCACATTGTCGGGCACTAGAGGAACAAAGTTCAGGGCTAACGTATCCGAGTGACTTCATAATGACTTTAATAGCCCTTGGACAGTCATTGCTTTACCTTACATGTACGAGATCATGACCAAACCCTGCTTTTGGTGTTCTTTCAGCAATGTTACTGGTCCATATAGATCTATGTGATGTCACTTGTCTGTTTGATTTTTGCTTTTGAAAATGTTTGAAGCCAGGTTTTCCTTTATGGACCAAAAATGGAACAAAGTTCAGGGCTAACGTATCTGAGTGACAATAATCAATTTAATAGCCCTTGGACAGCCATTGCTTTAACTTACATGTGCGAGATCATGACCAAACCCTGCTTTTGGTGTTCTTTCAGCAATGTTACTAGTTCATATGGATCTATGTGGTGTCACTTGTCTGTTTGATTTTTGCTTTTGAAAATGTTTGAAGCCAGGCTTGCCTTTATGGACCACAAGTGGAACAAAGTTCAGGGCCAACGTATCTTAGTGACAGTAATCAATTTAATAGCCCTTGGACTGATAGCTTTAACTTACATGTTCGAGATCATGACCAAACCCTGCTTTTGGTGTTCTTTCAGCAATGTTACTGGTCCATATAGATCTACCTGGTGCCACTTGTTTGTTTGATTTTTGCTTTTGGAAATGTTTGAAGCCAAGTTTTCCTTTTTAGACCGCAAGGTATCGTTTATTGAAAATTTATAAATTCGTTTCATTCTTTAGAAACGTATGAATAGCAAGATTTTTATATATGTACATATAAAAGCAAAAGATACAGTTTGAAAAAAATTTATAATCATCTCTTAATTTTAAAATTCTCATAAAAACTTTTATAATTTTTAATTTTCCAGAAAATTTGAATCTCTTAAATTTTAATTAGTAAATAATGATGAAACAAGTATAATATAATTATGCATGGAC
>JANSVA010016294.1:0-15333 GCA_025504915.1 Erythroxylum reticulatum | reverse complement strand
ACAAACATAGAACAATTAGGTATTTCAGAAACCCTTGACATTCAAAAGATCACAAGATTCCCACAAAAGTCATAATATATGTTAAGAGAAAAAAATCTAGATGTAAATGGAGGCAATCGTGGATAATGAATAGAGCTTCGGAAAACAATTTTCATAAATCACAATAAAGATTTGCTGGGAAAATAATTCCCAAAAACATGATATACATTAAACATAAACAATTTCTGTAGTCATGCATAATCAATAGGGCTGAACTCAAAATCAGAAGTAGTAGTCAAGGAAGCGACTTTCTAGAAGTAACAAAATATGAACAGTCGTGAATAGCTTCGGGTAAAGACAAACCTGAAGCAAAATTAATCAAATCAACAATAATCAAGCCTCTAATTCAAGATTAAAAATTAAAGGAGGCTCTAATACCACTATTGGAATCTAATCGTGGTCAAATCATTGGCATAGTAGAAAATAAATTTTTTTATGAATTTCGAGCAGATCTTGATAATTGATTAAACTTGAATAAAGCACAAAATAATTTAAAAATCATACTTTGTTCGCTTTTCGATGAAAATGTTTTATGATCGATCAATCACCAGCTATCCAATTATCCAGCCTATAATGGTATCCACATAGCAATTCCTAAACTATTTTATTGAGGAAGAAGACAAAAGTGCTAGCTTTTAAAAAGCTCTCTCCTTTAAATAGAAAAATCATGACAGTCTTTCATTAAAATTAAATCTATTTAATTACAATTAGAATCAAATTCTAATTCTAATTAATTTAATTTTAATAAAATCAAATATCTTATATTTGATTCCCAAAGTTTCTCAAACTTTATAATTAAGTCCAACTTAATTAAATTGTTTTTCTTTTACAAATTGTTCTTTTATGTGTGACCCATTAGGTTCTTAATAAATTGGCAATGATTATAAATTATAATTATAATTCACAATTAGAAGTAGATAAATTAAAAATCCTTTTAATTTATCTTTAATTCACCAATTAAATAATTCATAATCATAAATCGTGATTGACGTCTAGTAACATGTTATGATTACCCAAATGTTAGGAATGTTAAAATGATTGACTTAACCTGTCCATGCATCACTGTAATGTATAATTTATTCCTTTCGTAATTCAATATTCTAACTGGATAGAGTATGGATACATTGTATACTCTTATCATCTAATCATGTTTGTTCTTGCTAATCAGTAATTGATTTATAATTGAAATTTGAAAACTCCTTTTCAAATTTCAATTCACTCTGTTTAGAGAATTCCATAAATCATTTCCAATAAAAAAGTAGAATATTCTCTCTAATTACTTTATAGTGACGAATCCTATATTGACTTACTTAACTATCTATATATGGTTCATACTATACCCAATTACTAGCGACTGAATTATCCTAAGACGATTCGTAAGTAGCATCAAAACACATTAATTCCTATACTAGATACCTTGGTAATCTCAAGTTTGAAGATTAATTATACAACCATGATTTTGAGATAATCCACATACATATAAGTAATATTCCATTCGAAATTCTCATAATCAGGTCAGTTCAGTGACTTATTCTCTAATAATCACCCACACATTAGTTTAAGCATCTCTATACTTTAATTTATGAGATCAATTACTTTTTTTTATGAGAAAGAAACATAATATGTGTTAGGTTTACCGTTTCAACAATATCTGGTCTTGATGAAACTACAACTGGGAACATTTAGGAATAACACATATGTGTAAATTGAAACTCATAATTATAATCTCATCATAATTTCAATTATAGAGTAATTATTCCTAGGATTTTATCTTTAGTATTAAAACATAAAATATTAATGAAATTAATACACAAAGATAAATAACACCTTTTTATTAATTAAAATATAGTGTCATATATTAATTTTCATCCAATTGATTGGCTACAAGGACGTAAACTAACATTTTTCTGGTCATATTGTAATATGATGGTAGACTTAATGACTTGAACTCATTATAATGTTGATATAGTTTTAACTATAATTAAAATTCTTTTTCAAAAAAATATTATTAAAAACTGTAGGGAGTAGTAGCTTTGCAAACTTTCCAATTTTACCATGTTTGTTTCTAGCGCAAACAAAAAAAAAACAATAAAAAAACGAAATAACAAATAACACCAAAAATTTGGTAACACAGTTCGACACACCTTACCTATATCTATGAGGCCCTCACCAAGCTTAATACTTTCAATGACGTACAATAGATTTACCCAAGGCTTTATTGAGCTGACATCACTCAACCCTTGACACTATTTCTTAACCTCACTTCCCGTGAAAGAATTTCACACCCAATAGTACAACCTCCTCGTACTAACCTAAATAGACGATTTTTTCAATCAATCTTTTAATGAAAGAACAATAAATGAATAACTCAAGTAATTAAAATAATAAAGAATGAAAACTAAATACATTTGAGATAAAAAGGAACGACTTTCCGATAAATTATGCTCCTTTTAAGATAGATCTAAAAGTTGTTCACCAAGTAAATTGTTGTAGTCAGTTGCTGGGATTTTGCCTTTAACTTTCAATCGTGAATCTTCAAAGGGATCCATGCAATGCACACTTGAAAATGCCACTAGCAATTTGACATTGAAGAGTTAGAAATATGGATAGCTGATTCACGCAATGTCAAAAGCAAAATCACAGCTGCACCAAAATCTCCATCGATAACCCAGCCTACAAGCACACTCAAGGCAATAGACACTTCAGCCCCTTTGGTCATCAGATGCTCAAAGAGTCTTCATAAGATGGCATTCTTCTAAGCCCCTGAAAATTTTCTTATTATTTTTATTGAGTTAAGCATGACTTAAATAGATTTTGAGGTCTTGATGGATTAAATTTTGGAGTTAATTATTAAGTAAATGTTAGTAGGATTTTACTATATAGGTTGATTGAATTAAATTAGTAAGAGTGTATTGTATGAAGGACATTTTTGGTAGTTCACTTAAGGATAAGAGCCATAAGGCATAAAGGAAGGGTAAAAGGGACTTTGCACACTCATTAAGGGTATTATAGGAAAAAGAATATGTTGTCTTGCTTGTTAAGAAGAGAAAAACGTGAATTGAAGGGAGAGAAGAGTGAAAAACGAAAATAAGAGAGAAGAAGGAGAGGTTTCGGTTTTGAGAGAAAGGAAGGAGGAAAAAGCTAAGGTTTCATCATTTCTTAGTTTTCAAGAGGGATTTTGAGGTAGTTCAAGAAGAGAAAAAGGTAGAGGAAGAGAAGAGCTTTCATTAGAGCTAAGAAACTCTTCATTTGGTGAAGACTCAAGGTAAGTTCATTCTTAATCTTTTGGATTTTAGGAAAGATTTTAGTTCTCGATGATTAAGAATTGCATGGGTTTACGCTTTCTAGGATTAATTTTATGTATATGTTTATTTGGATCCTCAATTGGAGTTCCTATTGAATTGGAAATTTTTCCATTGATGAAGGAAATCAAGAAAGTCAAGAGGAGTAAGAGGGGAGGTATCTTTGAGCAAGTTTATAAGCAAGAAAATCAAGTGGGATACATATTTATAATTGAGCAATGAGCCATGACTATGTTTTCAAAAGCAAGAGAATTAAATGATTTCAATTGTTTTATAAATGTTGCATGATTGCTATTTGAATGATTTGAGAAATCTTTATATGTTTGGTATATGAATTTTGTTTATGAATTGCGAAATGAAGAAGGAAATGCATTGAAACATTTTATATTATGCCTTGAAAAATGTCATGAAATTTTGCATAAATGAAAAGACTATGAAAGTATGAGCATATGATGAAATGATTTGAGCATGAATATGTGCTTTTATTTGGGCAAGAGAGGAACTCATTTCGTTAGTCACGTACACATTGACCTAAAGCCTTCTCCCGGGTTTGAGGCATACGAGATCCTAAGAATTTAACTCGTTTTGTTCACAATGTAAACTTCGATTTCTCCGTTTCGTTTCACTGAACTCTCGAGCTATTTGTTTGTGCATTGCATCTTTGAATTGTCAAGAATGATGCATAATTGAGTGTTACGCTTTGATGGTTAAATGTACATGCTATGTTTATGTGATGATGTTTTAGTTATGAGTTTTAAGCTATAATTGAGAATTTGAGAATTATGCATTTCATGAATTCAATATGAATTTTCTATAAAAAATGAACATTTCATTGATTTTGCTTATTTTTCGTTATAAACTTGTTACCCACAAGCTTTCAAGCTTAACCCCATTCCTTCCCATCTTTGAGTGACGAGAAAGAGATCGAGTAATCAAGAGTCGAGGCATCACTCCAAAGTTGCATTTTTTGTGTGTTTTATATTCATTTATGAGAACACAAGGCTATAGTCGCATTTTAAGTATTATTTGATCAAGTATCTTTTGTATTTTGGAACATTGATGTATTGTGCTTTAGAATGCCCATTAAAGCTTTGTAAAATGCTTATCTTTTGATGTTAATGAAATATGAATTGTGTATGAATGATGTTGAGTTAAAATTAGGTATAATTAAAGAAGTTACAACTTGAGATGATGAATTTTGAACATGAATTGTTGCTCTATATATAAGTGACATGTTATGGAGAAGAAAGATAGGATTTTTGTGAATGATGAGAATTAGTTGTAAGTGATGAGTCAAATGAGTAGAGATTAGAGAGTTAATGAAGTAAAGTTGGTAGTTGAATGGTTATGCTCCTGACTTTCCAAGTTGTACATTGAAATTTCAAGTTTTTCATAAGGGTCAAATTGGTGTTCTGAATTGAGTGAAAAATATGGATTGATATAGGCTGAATTAGACAAAGTTGTCTTCTTAAAAGTTGTAGATTATCTTTCTATCTTTCCAACGGTATATAATATGAAATTTTTGGATATTAGAGTTGAAAGTTATTATCATTTGAAGTTAGTGATGTAGGATAAGATGTATACGCTGGACAACTTCGGTCGCGATCGCACCTTCCCTCCTTGCGATTGCACCTTTCTCCTTGCGATAGTACCAGCCTTCCTTGCGAGTGCACCTTCATCCTTGTGATCGCACCTTTGTTCCTCACGATTGCACTTGAAGGGTTTTCCTACTCTGAACATGTTTGATTCTTTTGGCCATAACTATTTTGTCCAACCACCAAATGACTTGATTCTTAAAGCATTGGATTTCTAACACATTTCTCTATCTCGTCACAAAAATTCGTAGCCTTATACTTTGATTCAAAAAATATTGATGGAAAGAAAGTGAGGAAATCAGTTGGAAGAGCGTGAATTGGTTATTTTACTAAACATACTTCGGTATTTTAATCATATCTTGAGGCATAGAGCTCAGAATGAGATGATTCTTATTCAAAAAGAAACTAGAGTCATAGAGATAAAAAATATCTGGAGAAATAAAATTTTAATTCAGTTTCTAAGACTTTCAAATTCTAGATGGAAATTGAGTATAGTGTACTATTTTAGTATAATAATAGTCCGTAAATTATTGGGGTATAACATTCAGATTTCTAAACCAAATTGAACGATTTTGGTGTCATTAGAAAGATAAAAAAATGGGGAACATCAATCTGAAGAAATCAATTCATGTTTTGGTGATTGACTAGTGTGACCACGCCACCCTTGTGGGATACGTGTTCAGATGTCACGTAGGACATCAGGCTTATGTCTTGCGAGGGCAGAAACAGCCCCCAACACTTATAGTATTGAAAAATGAAGATGAACCGATGATAGTTAAGGAGATTACATCGAAATAACCCTACAAGCTAATAGGCTCACATTTTATGACTTCCGGATAGTTGGGCTCTAGAAACGGGGTCCAACATAATAGACTATCTTAAGGAATGCTTTCATAGAGGAAAGACGTTAAAGCATAAAACAAAATTCCTAAGATGATTAAGGCAATGTTGAAATTAAAAATACAACTGCAAATACATAGATGTGATCTATACACCCTCTAAGTCAAGATAGAGTTATAGCACACTTAAACCATTATCCCAAAAATCCAAATTGAACAAGAATTGTTATTTAGTCAAACCACAAGCCAGTTGTTATTGCCCAATCAAATTCAATTAACATGGATTTGAATTTTGAACTCATCAACATTATCTTAAATGTCCAATTATAGAAAAAATGACAAAACCAAATAATAAGATATATATCATATATCTTAACAATTATGATAATTTGTCATATTCCCCATTGCCACCACCATACCTGTCAAAACAAACATAAATTTAGAAATGATTCTTATGGAAACAAATAAAATATATACTACTTGCAAAGTTTACCATTTATCGTGCCCAAAATGGTACTAATACAAATAACTTTGTCCTTACAAACTATTCTTGTTTTTCCTTTATTAATCCCCCACCTCCCAGAACAATATACCACTTCATAATTTTGTAGCAAGGTTAGTAACACTGGAACTTGAAAGACTTGTTTAATGCATATGATTTCTTATGTGAAAACACTGGTTGCATATTTTCAAAAAAGATCAACTTTGATTTACCACAGGAAGTCCATAACTCCTAGCGCAGATGGTACACTTGACACCTCTATAATCCAATAGCTCTAGCAAAGACCTCGAGGCAATACATCTATGGTGGAGGCACTACAACATCAAGTTTAAGTTGAGACTATAAAAGAATTCCCAAATAAAAGCTTATTATCTACCTTGATCTCTTCCTGTCCAATATTCAGTTAGATGGACTAAGTTTTTATCTTTTTAATTCAAACAAAATCATCCCTATGTGAGTTTAATGAAAAAAAAAGATATTAATTGGAGTGGGATTAAAAAAGATGTGGTTGTTACACTTGTAGTTTTGAAAGAATCCTACACTATATTTAAGTCTATTATCATGTTAGTAATTGAATTATGTACTGCTGGATTTTAAGGATAAAAGAAAAAGGGAAGAAGTTGTTGTATGTTTGTCAAGGGATTTTTATTGTGAGCATTGTGCACGTCTCCATCAGTGTATGCTTATGTGTTGCATCAACCTGTAGGGTGGAGTTAATTGAATTCTAGAAAAGATATATGTGGTGTTGTGTATATGTTCCTTATGTGAAAAATACCTTAGGTAAACTTCAAAATTCCAGGAGTTGTTCTTATGTGATGTGTGTGTTCTGGTTTCATATACACCGTGGGTTAACTTCCAATTTCCAAGAGAGTAGCTCTTCTGGAATGGTACATGAAATATACATGGTGTGTGTAGTGTCCTATATGGTTTAATTGAAGTTATTGAATTTAGACTGCGTGAGTGAAGAACATTGAGATTCTTGTTTTATTGGATTAGCATACTATTTGGTGGTCTGGTATTGAAGCTGGGGTGAATAAGTTCAATTGGTGGACAGTTATTCAGATGTATTTTGGGACGTTGAAACTATAAGAAAGTCCTTCTTTTATCTCAAGTACATCATTGTTCTGTTCTTAGTTGATTGATTACTGGAGTTATTTTTATTAAATGTCATTTAATTAAAAGTAGTTTAGAAAAATCCTCTGATGTGGTTAACATGAGTCGATCGTGTTATTGGGTGTGAAAATCTTTCATAGGAAGTGGGGTTGAGAGATAGTTACTAGGATTGAGTGGTATTGCTTCAGTGTGACCTTGTGTAAATCTATTGCACTTTCTTGAAAGTATTAATCTGGGTGAAGGCCTCGTAGACATAGCTAAGGTGTGCCGAATTGCGTTATCAAATTTCTGGTGTTTTTATTATTTTATTTTTTATTGCTTTTGTTTTTGTTTATGCTAGAGACAACCATGATAAAATTGGAAAGTTTACAAAATTATTACTCCTTTCGGTTCTTCAATTGGTATCACAGCGAGGTCATCAATTTAGAACTTGGCAGCAAGTTGGTGTAGATCCTAATTTCACGAACATAGCTACAAGAAAAGGTGCATTAATCACTAAACCACCACTGTTGGATAGATCTAACTATCCTACATGGAAATCACGGATGAAAATCTTCATCCAAGCTTAGGGCATAAAAGCTTGGCATTCGGTAGTATATGGGTGGATGCATCCGATGATTACTGATGATAAAGGAGAGGCAGTTCAAAAAGATCCATCTAAATGGACAAGAGTTGAAGAAGAAAGTGCACTGAAAATTCACGAGTAATGTATGCGATATTCAATGCTATTGATGAGGGATGCTTCTAAATGATATCAGCTTGTGAATCAGATAAAGAAGCATGCGATGATTTAGAAACTATTCATGAAGGGTCCAAATCTGTGATAGCATGAAAACTATAGATGTTAGCTATAAGGTTTGAAGAATTGAAGATGGATGAAAATGAGACTATTGGAGACTTTCGTGAAAGATTATGAGATATAACGAATCAAGCACATCAACTTAGGAAGAAATATTCCAATATGAAACTAGTTAAAAACGTTGAGATCATAACCTCCGAGATTTATTCCAAAAATTGCAACAGTAGAAGAGGCCTACGACATTAATGATCTATCATTGGAAAAAGTACTTGAAATTCTTACAAATTTGGAAATGAATCTTTTAAGGGGTAAGTAAGAAAAAAGCAAGGATTGGCACTACAGGTGGAAACTGGAAAAGGTGTGAATGATACGAAGATGAATTGGATGAGAATGAAGACTTAGTGCTACTTATATAAAATTTTGGCAAATGGATGAAAAGAATGAAAAAGGATAGACACAACTTTAGACAACATGGTGAGGGTTCATCGATTAACAAGTTAAAACAACAAGTCAAAACACAAGAGGGTGAAAGGAAGGTAAGGAGAATCTAATGGAATGAATTTCAAGGTTTCGGGCACATGCAAGCCGAATGTGCTAATACTTTGAAGAAGAGAAAAGGAAAAACCTTTATTAGCACCTGGAGTGAGAATGATTTCGAGAGTGAATATGGTAGCGAAGAAGAAATTGCTAATGGTGCTGCGATAGTTGCTTTATATAGAAAAAGTCCAGTTACTTGCTTAACAGTAACCAAGAAGGAAGTAACTCAACTCGAAAAAGGGGAAAAATTGGAAAAATTCAAGAAAAATGAATTGGAAAGGGGAAAAATCAGAAAATTTTGAGAAAAATGAAAACAACACAACTTAAGACCTAATATCAGACTATAACAGCAATGGAAGTAGCCTAGATTATAAAAAAGAGAATATTTACGAGGATTACAAAGCTATGTATGAAAAATAGTTGAAAACGTGTAGAAAGAATGAAAGATTGAAGGAAGAGAATCTCTCCATAAATAACACCATCCAAGAGTTAGAAAAGAAATTGATGTTGACATCAGATGAGCTTGCTGAAGCTAGAATGAAATTGGTAAATACTGAAAAGGGATTGAGAATGTTGAATGGAGGCACAGAAAAACTAGAAAAGTTAATAGAAATTAGTAAGGTTAAAGGAGATCTTCAAGGCAACGACTATAAGGGTGAGTGCTCTAAAGTGAATGAGGAGAAAAATGATATGTTCAGATCTATCCAAAAAAAAGAAACATCAAAAGGAATCGAAGATTTGTACCCACGTGTCTCTTTTGTGGAGTTATTGGGCATATAAGTCAAGATGTTATCAGTTACTACAGATGCTATTTCAAAGAAGCCAAATTCGAAAAATTATAAGTCCTTCACAAAAATTTCAACATCAACTCTCAGTACCGAAATCTACTTAGGTAAAAAAAAGTGAATTGCAAGCTCTCGTAGTTCCTACATCAATGAAGGCAACTTTGCAACATGGTTGGTTCTTTAATAGAGGATGTTCATGCCATATGACGGGGGAAAAGAATTACTTAACTGATTATCAGAGTTATATGGATAGTCATGTGACCTTCAGAGATAGGAAAAAGGCTTCAGTGATCGGTAGAGGAACATTATGTGTGGATGGATTGCCTCCCCTCAAGAATGTGCTCCATGTCAATGGACTAAAAGAAAATTTGGTAAGTATAAGCCAATTTTGTGATGATGGTTTGTTAGTTAAATTTACAAGTGATGAATGCAGGGTACTAATAGAACAAGGAGAATGTCTTGTGAGCGAACAATGTTCAATTAACAATTGCTACATGTTATAGGTCATGACCACTTGTAAATCAGCCAATCACAATAATAACATTGATTTATGGCATTAAAGGCTTGGGCATGTAAATTTTTATCTCATTTACAAATTGACAAAATTGGAAGCTGTGAAGGGTCGAGCAAAAATGAACAAAGAAGGGAAATCAATTTGCAGTGCGTGCCAAATGGGTAAACAGATAACAGTGCCACATAAAAAGGTTGGACATGTTACCTCATCTCGCATACTTGAATTAATCCATATAGATTTGGTTTGTCCAACACAACATGATAGCATTGGTGGAATGAGATATTTTCTAACTTGTGTTGATGATTATTTGACATATATTTGGGTATCATTTTTGAAAGAAAAATCAGATGCTTTCAAGGCTTTTAGAAGCCTATGTATGCAGGTTAAGAATATGACTATATTGAGAATTTGATTAGATCATGGAAGGGATTTTGAGAATATAAGCTTTAATGACTTTTTTTTTATGAGTATGGGATCATATAAGAATTTTCAGCATCCAAAACTCCACAACAAAATGGAGTTATCGAAAGGAAAAATAGAAAATTTCAAGAAATGGCCATATCTATGTAGAATGGAAGTATATTGTCTATGCGATTTTGGGCTGAATCAGTTAATACAACATGTTACATATGTAATAGAGTGTATCTTTGAAGCATCTTTAACAAGACATCCTATGAACTTTGGAAGGGAAAGAAACTAGATGTAGGTTACTTTCATGTTTTTGGAAGTAAGTATTACATTATAAGAGATCGGGAATAGCTTGGAAAATTTGAGAGCAAAAGTGATGAAAGAATCTTCAATGGTTATTCAAATCATAGTAAAGCTTACTGAGTGTATAATTAAAGACCTAAGAAAGTGCTAGAGTCCATAAATGTTGTGATAGATGATGTATCTTTATTGAATGGTCAAGTGGAAGAAGAAAATAAACTTAACCGACCCTCTGAACCAACTCAAACAAGCAATGAGACAAGATTGAAAATTTTCCTAGATTTGTCGTTAGTTACGGCTGAGGAAGTAACTGCAGCAGGAAGTAACTGTGCAAATTGAAGAACTTTTAGTTACTTCAGATGATGAATTAACCAAAACACTAGAAGCAGAGATTATTCCTTTAAATGTTCAAAACTCGAGAGAAGCTGATTCGAATCGAGATTCTCTATCTTGAATCCAAGGAAATCATCTAGTAGAGAACGTTATTAGAGATGTTAGTGAAAGAAGAAAAAGATGAGAAAGAAAAAAGGTTGATTTTCGAGAATTTGTGGGATACTTATGCTACACATCTTCATTCGAGCCAAAGATGTAGCACCCCACTCTCGTAAGACACGTACCCAACATCCCGAGTGATGTCTAAGAACTTGCCCCTTGAGGGTGGCATGCTAGCACAATCAGTCAGTAAAATCTCATTTCAATTTTTTTAAACAACACATACATGCGGAAATCAATAATCAAATCGGGTCCACTTTATTCATAAAATTATTCAAATAACAATACAATCATCAGAATTTCAATAGCCATTTGGGCCCATTATAAATATAAAATACTTATAGTCATAATTTCATTACATTGCAAAATCATTTACAATCATTTCCAATTTGGAAAGTTATTAAAAAATAGAAATATTCGAATCCACCAGTTACAATAATTGCAGAAGATTCAATTTGATACAACATAAGGAAAATACAAATGCAGACGCAAACTGATCCCAACCTCTATCTCTTACTTGAATGTAATGGTTAAACTCCCCGTTTGCCCAATGAGTAACTCTTCTGATCCCTAAAAAATATTGCAAAATTTGGATAAGTTTTGCGAACTCAGTGATTGACCATCCTAGATGGCTCACTCAGTCACATAACACATAATTCACATCATTTATCTAATAATCACATTGAATCATATACACCTGATCAATCATTTCATATTTTACATTCAATGCATTATAATCATTCATATCATACATATGTAGTGCACATGAGACTCATTTTTCATTTGTTACTTTGTTATGACCGAGTATCAAAACTGTCCCATATCTATTGTGGATACCGGGCTCATTGATAACTATCTTGTTTTTATTTGGGATATTGGGATCATTTTACATAGTGAGCCTTTGGCTCTTATACATTTTCTGAGCTTTAAGCTCTTTTTTCACAATCTGAGCTTTAAGCTCTTTTTCGGTGGCTACTCTAGTCACAATTGCCTTTATGTTTCATGCATTCATGTAATGGAATGCATCACATATCATATACTCAATCTGTCACGTGTTTACATATTCACATTCAATTCAAATTTTCCATCGGACCCAAAGTATGATATTCAACATCATTGTTGAGTAACACTTTTTCAATCATATGCATATTTGCATGTTTCTTCGGAACTAGGTTCGACATTCAAAGATCACATTTAGAAGCATTTATTTCATCGTGTTCACATATAAGTAGCACTTCAATATTGCATTTAAGCATCAGAAACCTCAGACCTACATTGTTCGGAATCACACAATCAAATCACATTCGCGTCTCATTCATAATCACTCAATTCATAACTTAAACAAAACAAACAATAAAATAAGACCATCTAGGTCTACTCACAGTATGCTCCAGATTAGCATTAGCTTCTATGATCCAGAAATGTCTAGATGGGGATGTTCTATCCTGTGTCATCATTATGCAAAACACATATTGCACACACATTATTAATTTCATAATCACATAAACATTCAATTTTATACACATATTTATGTGTAATGTATAATGCATGCTCAATGACAATCTCGGGTATATTTTCTAAATTCATATCTTATACTCATTCTCATTTCATGATTTATATTTTTCTAATTGAACTTAGATTTACACTTCATTTGTACATGATCATTCTAAATTCTCCATTCAATCTTTACCCTTTGTATGTGTCTACCTTATTCATAAGCTTACACCTTAAGAACACTTGGTTACTCTATATTATAACCTAATTTCTCGTCATCTCTTTTTTAACCTCATATGATCTCATAATATCTAATTATCATTCACAATTAATCACTTAATACATATTACTCAACTTCTTTGAATCATAGTTACAATCATACGAACATCTTCATTCCTATCATACTCATGCCTTGGGTCCTTTGATATTATCCCTTCATTTACTAAGTTATAACTTTCATTTTCACTTCAAACATATCATAAATGAGTCAAATAAAACAAGGATCATTCTAAGTTCAATTTAAGACCCCATTTAAGCCTTAATTAGGATCAATTGACCTATGAATGTCCGTTAAGCGGACATCCATGTCCGTTAAACAGACCTTTACAGGTCACTTATAGAAACTTGAAAATTTGACCCTTTATAAATCAAAATATCTTTTCAAGATCTTCATAAAAGTTGTATATCTCGCAGTTGTATTTACAACAATACCTAAATAACCACAATCTAACTTCTACAGAAAAAGTTATGCCTCTTGCACCAAAGTATGTCCAATTGCATCATAATTTCCATATTTTTACCTCTTTGCTTATTACATTCAACATCATATGCTTGATCTATCACTTCTAGCCCAATTTTTCATCATTTTCCCCAATTATTTTTAACTCCATTTCAACTCAATATCATCAATAAACAATTTATAGTTCATGATTGATCATAAACACTAAGAACAGAACACATACATATATTCATTCATCATCAACTTTCAGCACATAATCAACTTCATTTCCACTTTCATTTCACTTCTAATTATAACCTTACTTCTTTCCATTTCAAGATACCAAATTACCACCTTTCTTTAGATCTAGTATCATTTTATTTAATCACAAAACACCCAAACAGATTCACATTAATTCATTAAGAAAACAGAATAAGAACCCATTATGTATCCAGTTTTTCTGCACTTTTTCCCTACACCCAGTACACAACTTCAAGTCAAAGTTCGAAACTCTTAATGACAGAATTTGAATTTTATGTCTGCATGCAAAATGTAGCCATATATTTCTAATTTAATCCAAATCAAAAATCATCTTGTTTGGATAACTACAGAACAAGTTATGGCTAAAATACAGAAACATATTCAGTAGAAAAAGTCACAGCTAATATTTCTCTAGCGCACTTTAAACACCATTCACTTAGTCAACCAACATTATGTCATTCCCTGATCTATTATCCATCAAAACACCAAAGCAAGACATGAATTTATCCATATTTGTTATTCACGTTTTTTCATATAACCTTCCTCATATGATGAACATTTAACCTCTAATTATCATCAAATCATGTTTCATTCATCAATTCAAGAAGAGTGATGTTTATACTTACTTAATTTACCAAAAGCTTCTTCAATCACCATTATAAAGGATCACATACCCATCGGAAATAAAATTGCAATCACATATTTATCTATTACGTTTAAGAATCATACTCATAATAAGAATAGGTAAAAATAAATACCTGGAATGTGAAAATTAATCGATATGGAACTTTGAAATTATGAAGTCTCTATGTACTCCACACCAAAAAATATATCCCGCTTTCATCACTTGATATGAATTTAGATAAATTCGAAGAACCCTTTCTTTGAAACATAGAAAACAAATTTTCTCTATTTTTTCTCTTGTCTTTGTTTTATATGACTTTTATTATATAAAATGAAAACAATGTTTATCTATATATTTTTAGTCTCCTATACGTTGTATGTTTTCATGCACTCTTCTCTATGTTGTTTTCTTATCCACCCCCACTTTACGAAAAGAAAGTCCTTTTATGTATGTCCTTCTGAAAACTAACGTGAAAAACATTTATTATTAAAGGACAAATCTCTTTGTAACCATTACAATGTTTATTATTTTGGTTAATGATAAAACCAAAACAATAACCACCATCTGACATTTTTTAAATAATAAAATAATAATAATTATTATTTATAAATGAAATAAAATAAAACAATTTTATTTTATTCATTTATTTTACACAAGAGAATTTTCAATATTAATTATATTTTCTGTGCTAGCAAAAAACAATAATATGCCATATAGATTATTTAATAAATTAACTCATAATAAATTAAATAATCATAAATGGGAAATATTACACTCGTAGGTGTGTGATCACATAGGTTCATCATGAAACCGGTAGTAATTAATCTAATCAATTACTAATCAAGGTTGACATTTGGCAATACTCCTCAACGACTGGATAGTGTGAAGTGACAACCTTACAAAAATAGAACCTTAGTTTAAGGATAATATATTATTACCTTCCATCATTACAACTCCGGATTATCCTAAGGTATGGTTTAACTGTCAAACCTTATTAGATAACCAACTAT